>JAPYZI010000761.1:0-42324 GCA_030523105.1 Ophioninae sp. A BG-2022a
GAAAAATCGCAAAAAAAGAGGCAAAGGGGTATGTATGGAAAAATTTGCAAAAATCGATGGTCCAACTTTGAAATTCGGCCAAAAATCGAAAAATCATCGCATTTTAATTATTAAAAAAGCATTTTGAAGAGAAAATCATAACGAAGAGATTGAGCACAAAATGGAGTGCCAAGTCCTAAGGAAAAAGAAGTTATCCACGATTTAGTAAAAAAACTTATTTTCTCGAAAAACCCAAAAAATTTTTGGATTTTTAATATTTTTTTTATTGGTCCATTTCGATGTAGTTTGATCCCCTGAGCACGAATCCGCCATCTGATTCACCCTAAACCCTCAATTTCTACGGAAAAATGTCGAAAAAATATCCCCGAAAGGTGTTTCGCATTTTCCCAGCCTAATTTTGCACTTATCGGTTGACTCACATACATATACGTATGATAATCATGAGATAATTCATATTTTGCAAAAACGTTTGAATTTCAGGAGCCGTTACAGGGCAGGTCCGGTGCGAAAGATACGTCGCCGAGCGGTTCTGAAGAACGGAGAGTGCAACGTGTTGCAATCGAAGATCTCTCGTCGTTCGTTGCGCTTCCTCCAGGACATATTCACGACCCTTGTCGACACGCAATGGCGTTGGACCCTGTTGTGTTTCGCGTTGAGTTTTTTGTTGTCTTGGTTGGGTTTCGCGGTGATATGGTGGTTGATAGCTTTTACACACGGTGACTTCGACGAGAAGCATTTGCCGCCGGTACAGATAAAGAACGATTGGACACCCTGCATCTACAATATATTCTCATTCACGAGCTGTTTCCTGTTCTCGATCGAGACACAGCACACGATTGGTTACGGGAGTAGATCAACGACCGAGGAATGTCCGGAGGCAATTTTCGTAATGTGCATACAGAGTATAGCGGGTGTAATGATCCAAGCGTTGATGGTCGGCATAGTGTTTGCGAAAATGAGTCGTCCGAAGCAACGAACGCAGACATTGCTCTTCTCCCGAAACGCCGTCATCTGTCAACGGGAAGGTGAGCTGTGTTTGATGTTCCGAGTCGCCGATATGAGAAAATCCCACATAATTGGCGCCACCGTGAGAGCCCAAGTCATCAGAACGAGAATGACGAAAGAGGGCGAAACGTTGTCCCAGCATCAGCAAGAATTGGCAGTCGGCACGGATGGAGAAAACGGCAATTTGTTCTTCATTTGGCCGACAACGATAGTCCACAAAATAAACGCCGAATCCCCGTTCTTCAACATGTCAGCTGAAGACATGTTGACAGAGCGTTTCGAAGTCGTTGTCATACTCGAGGGCACCATCGAATCAACCGGTCAAACGACCCAAGCACGCTCCAGTTATCTTCCCCAGGAAATACTCTGGGGTCATAGATTCGAGTCGATGGTATTTTACTCCAAGGAACGACAAGGCTACGAGGTCGATCATTCCCTCTTCAACAGTACCGTTCAAGTCGACACGCCTTTGTGCTCCGGACGCGAACTCGCCGAGTTCTACCGGGTACAGGATGACCTTCGTCACGGTACCGGTACGTTTCTCACTCCCGCATTCACTTTTCATTATCAGCCTCGGTTTCAACACAGAAAAACCAATAGATTTATCCACTTGCTTGATGCACTTCTGCGGTTTGATTTCCCAAAATCGTACCTCTCCGATCAAGCTGAAATTTTGATTCGATATATCGAAAACTAACGCTAGTAGTGAAAAATTCATTCAGAAGTTCTCTTACAATACTAAGAGGAACATTTGTGCAAAATCTCAGCCTGACCAGAGGCCTTTTCGGAACTTCACCCCCTTCTGCCGTTCACGTAGAGAGATTACCAGTCAAGAATGCATCCAGAATTGAACCTCCTGTAACCTTTCCTCCTGTGTACCCTAGACTATGCCTGATACACAATCGTACAATCGCTTCCGTCAAATGCTTATGATCCAACCGCTCTAACAAACTCTACCCTAATCGTTAAATCTGTCTGCCCAATAATCCGTTTTACAAGCTGGCTACACCAAACCAATGTGCGACTGACCATCATTCTTTTGGCTTTTCGTTCAATGCTCTTCTCTTAACACTCGTTCCCTAATGTGGTCTTATCGTTATTTGGTGCTGGTGTAATCGTAGATGGACTCAGCCTGAGGAAAGTGCCTAGCGAGCCGAGAACCGCTCCCGTCGTAATGACAACTTTGAGTCAGGGCAACGGCTCGGGATATTTGATACCGCCTGGCCAACAAGGAACACAATCCCAGGGATCCCCCTCGCCGAAACTTCACATAGACATTCCACTGATCGACGACGTCCAAGGAGTTTAAAAAACGTAACAGGGGACGAGAACCTTGTGAATGAATCGAAGCCATAAAGCAAAGAAAAAAAACAAAACAGAAACTGCCAGGAGCAAACGAATAAACGGATAGAAAGCTATTCAGTTCCGAAAAGTCGTTCAAGTAGGCGGTCTGTCGTCGAGGCTGAAAGGGATCTCCAATAATTGCCGTTGTGAAGTGCATGTACCCTGTAATTACGTCCTTCGGGTGTCGAACCGTCTTATGTGGGGATCAAAATTAACAACTGGTATTATAAACGTTCAAGGGTGTTGAAGCACTAAAGATCGAAAGTAGAGGTTCTTTGAATTCGATGATTACAGAGCCTTTTTCATCGCGTTGAACGTTCACACGACTTCTATTTCTACTAAAAGCAAAAACTTCGAAAAAAAGAAAATTACGGTATCGATCATCGATCATCTGATTTCGATATATTCCTCCTATCGAGTGCTTCAAAACTCTCGAAAGTTCTTTTCGTTACTATGGTTGTCTTCTGGGGCCTGGCAAAGCTGTGTAAAACAAAAGGAACAAAGCAATCGTTTTCCTAACCGACAAAACTCTCTCCCAATTACCAAAGAGGTCGAAATTATTCCTTGTACAAGTTCTAACCTATTTGAGACTTACTCACCTGGCTCCCACGGATTCTAAAGAAATCCGAACGAAAATTCATCAAGCTACCATGGAATCCTTCTGGTCTAACTGGCGAGACAACAATTCCCCTCCGTCCTAAGTAGCGAAGCTTTTCAGGTTTTCTCGTAGACGAGGACGGGTTATTGCTGGATCCGTATCACGATGTCTCGCATCATCATTATCCGCACTCCGTGCATCATCGCACCCCAACTTCCCCGGGCACCATAAACCGAGCCGAGAGTACCAAAAGCGACAACAGCTTGGACGATCACCAGCTCCATCGCAGTGTTTATCGAGATCATCATAGCGCCTTGGTGAATCCGCAAAATCAACGGGAAGTGGGCCAATATAAAATCGCGGAGGTAGATCCGGATGCCATTCACGTGATCGCCGACGTCGAGCTTCAGCATTTGCCCGAGGCAGTGAACCGTGAAATATTGAAGAACAGCCGAGAAATCGTTTACGAGGAGGACCAGAGGGACATCGATCAAACGAGGGAAGAGCTCTTCTCAACGACCAATCGACCTGTTGCCTATCCAAAGAGGAATCATATCAGGTATCCTCTTCTAGACGAGGAGCGACGGTCGTTGGGCGGTTCCAGGCGGAATCTAACCAATCGCGGTTGCGTTCCAACCGTACCTGACGACGAGAAAAGGTCGTTGAACGAATCGAGACGTAACTTGAGCAACCGAAATTTGACTCCGTACGAGGATGAACGAGGCATCGTGAGTAATGATTCCAGACGCAATTTGACAGGATCAAAGAGGTACTTGCTGTTGAGCCTGGACAAAGCGGATGGCTGGATCGGCAGTGTGAAGAATCTTCACGTTGGCAGCCGCGAAAATCTCGTTGGATGGAGTCACAGACGGCATACCGGTAGCAGAGAACGTCTGAACGTCATCAAGCGTAACGCTGGTGGGAGCGTGATTTCCAAAGAGAATCCGGAGGTCCGTGCACGCCTGAGACAACACGAGATCAATCCGGAAACTTTCAACGGTACACATCTGGAGATCGAGATGGAGAAGAGATCGCGCAGAATAACGGAAGTCGCGGAATCGTTGGAGAACACCAACGGTGATCAACGATCGCGCGAGGATATGACGATTCCCATCGATCCCAATCACCCTGATACCTCCCCTAGCGATCTCGGCGCTTCGACGAACACCAGCGAATCCGTCACCACACCGGAATCCGGGTTCGCTGAGATCAGCAGCAATCAATCTAATTCCAGCCCCGAGATCGTTAGGAAGGAACCTGCCTCGCTAACCGATTCGGTCACCAAGAGAAATCGGCGTAGCTACGAACACGCCCAATTGCAAGACATCAACGAGGCGTTAACTACGAGCTCATCGAGCGAAGATAGCTCGGAAAACGAATCGATTAGCAGCAAAGATAACGTTAGAAAAAATAGCAAACCCACCCGTAAAAAAGCAGACCCAACGAACGAACTGAGAAACACAATATCGTACACCAGTGTTTGACGATTACGACGAAAATTACATTTAACGAGAGCCATGGAAAAATGGACGAAAAGATTAATCAAAATGGCGGATGTGCTGACGCGAAATGGCATCCGCGTCAACCCGTCGGCGACATCTAACGAACGTACTCGATCGGTAACGTCGAAGTCGTTATTTTTTTATCTCACTGAGCAGAGATGTGAATAAAAAAACAATACGTTTAAACCAGTGATTTTTTATGTGGATTGAACAGACCTGGTGGAATGATGGAATGTACAGTAATACTAAATTAATAAAAATAGCGTTGACGAACTCTCGTGAGAAAATAAAAAGCGCAAATGAGAAAGAAGATAGGACACTGCGATCAATCTGCCAATATGCAACGATAGAGGTTAATTGTATTGTAACAAACGTATCATTAATTAATAAACGCACTTGACTGCTGGACGGTCATGATAAGATTTTTGTTTCATCGAACGACAATGTTATTTAAGTGGGAATACGGGAGGATAGCCGGCATTTCAATTGTAGCCTCGATCGATTATCGAATCGGCGGCCAATTTTATTTCCATTCGTTCAACTGAAGTTCCAAGATTTTTTCCGAATTTTACAGAATTCGTTGCGATTCTCTAAAAAAAAACAATTTGGTAGTCGATTCGTTGAGATTGAAAGTACATCGGTAAGTTATTAGGATTTCAATTATCATCGCTGAATCGTATAAATCAACGATCAACAAAACGTCAGAAAAAAATAGCGAGGCTTGAAATATTTGTAAAAAATATATATTTAAAGTTAGCATTCGACAATTGTTCCGTTGTATATTATCTTTGTGTAAAAACCACGCTATACCTATCGGCGATCGAAAAAAATATGTTTGAAACAGAACGCATCGGATATAGACGGCATTGTGATTTTTTTCTTAGAATGTTATTTATGAGAAATGTTATTTTTAATAAATATATACAAATGTACGATGATTTAAGGGGGCATTAAATTTCACCCTTATCGAATTCCCATCTTGACAAAAATCGATTATCACAATTTTTCATAAAGAATGACAAATAGCTATTCAAAGCCCTTAAAGGTTAGGTTACCGTCAAAATTCTTCAAAATCCGTTGTCGCTCGGAGCAACGGGAATTAAAAATGCAGCAATCAAATATTGATGATAAATTGTTAATTAAACCAAGTAATTATAATTAAAAACTCATTTTTCTGATGCATATAGCGTCTCAACATTTTCATTAGTTAATAAAAATATTTATTCGGCATTTTCCCCTTGTCGACATTTTTCAATTAATCCAACGTTTCAATGTTATTGTTTCAATTATTATGACTGGGAGTCGAATGTTTGAAGAACACTCATTAACAAGATAAGAATAACGACAAATTTCATTTTTTTTTTTTCTCAAAGAGACGGTGCGAAATTCGACAGAAACGAAGAATTTACGATAGTCGGAATCTTCGATAAAACAGCTCGGTGACAGTCAACTTTTTGTTTCCCGAATTTAACGTCAATACCTCGTGGTCGTTGCGACAGGTCCGGTCAGGAATTGCGTGCGACCGAAATCCTATTATTACGACTCGATGAATCGCGGCCCACATTACTCATCGCCATACATGCACAGGGTCTATGTATGTGCGTGTATAAACAACAAAACAGATCTGTGTACGTGATACAATTACGACACCTGCTGAATCGGCATAAACCGTTGATGGATCGCAAAGTTCGCAAAGTTCGTGAAGAGCGAAAGAAGCAAAGAAGGATACTTTCGTTGCATCGTCTCGGAGTAAACACCGCGCTGATGGCAAAACGTACGTACAATACTTGATAACCAAATTTTTGTAAATGAAAAATGTCAAATTTCCCTTTGATTTCTTCAAATACATTGTAGCTGCATTGCAATAAAATGAACAGTGAAAATTATTAATTTCTATAATTAATAAATCCATTCTTATGATAAATGGGTGAAATGAGTAATTGTATAAAAACGTAATTAATTAATTAAATGGGTGATGATAATTGTCCGACGACAAATAAAAAATATAACATGTGAAATGGAGTGGAAAAATATAAAATGTAAAATTATTAATAAACAAAATCGATAAAAACGTTGGAGAAGTTCGGGAAACTTTGGGCTGGAAATATCCAAAACATTTCCTAGAATTGACGTTTATTGCACTATTTAATTTTATTACGGTACTTTATTTTTGGTGCATCTTATTAATTGCAAATACTTAAAATAGTTTTTTTTGCTAAACAATTTTTTGTACTTTACTTGCAAAAATAATGACAAAGACCGTAATACCTTCATTTTTGGGGGTTGCATATTTTTGATTATTTTGAAATGTATTCTGTTTCGTCGATGTGATCAACGTGCAGGTAATTTCGAGGAGGAACGAGCCTCGTTGCTCGCAAACGAGGAAAGCTTCGATGTGTCGCATCGCCACTGTTATCCAACGTTTCATTCAGAAGTGGTTAGAGGTGTCAGTAATCAAGTTGGCAAATGGCCGTCTCACCTGTTCGCCGCTTTTCTCGCAGCGAGCCTCGTTTTCGCAGCTTTCATTCTGTTTGCGGTGGTCACCACTTTATTCTGCATCCCACCCGCGAAATACGGATGTCGGTAAATTATTGTATTGTTAAACCCTAGCTTTCAGCTCGGAACTTCATTCGCGTGGGTCTCAACATTTTCGCTGAAATACTTTAACCAACTTAAAGGGACGATTTACTTTGATCGACTTAAGGGATGATTTTTTAAAACACTGAAATACGTCATTATTTATTTATTAGAATTTATTTAGGTAGAATATTATTTTATTTATAAGAATTTATTGATTTAGAATTTAATAGTCTGAGTAACAATTTCAGTAATTTTTAATCAAATAACAACAGAACGCTCATACTAATTGCAATCACGATTTCACCGCCTTAAAACTGGATATTCCAAAAACGCTGAAACACGTCATTCTTCATTTTCAATTAAAAAGATAAATAAGAATTTTCATGGATTTTACTTGAGAAATGACAGATTTAATATCAATATATATTTTCTATTTTGCGACCCTAAGGGCGAAATTTCTGAAACCCACATAAACCTTCCTTCTACAGTAACGCGATAAAGACAAAAGAAAACTTTGATAACGAATAATTTTCCTTAATGAATTTTCTTTTTAGAAAAGTGAGAGACGTCGCTGTTACGGAATTACCTAACGTTTATTTCGTTAAACATACTAATCGTACATGGTCCCGATCAGAATTGTGCTACATTGAATCATCAGCACGCGATAATCCGGAAGTGAACGTAATTGACTTTTTTTACTTTTTCGACATTCACTTATTTTTATTTATTTATATTTTGTTTACTTTTTCTTTTCTATTTTTTACTCATTTGTAGTTTCTAATTCAATATTTTACATTTTTCCTGATTTCAAATTATTGTAATTGTAATGGTTTAATAATTAATGGCGAAATCTTAAACTTTATTCTCGCTGTAACGAATCGTCATCGTTTTCTCCCGATCGCAGGTGTACATGATTAATTTGTTGGCCGATTTACCAGACAGGAATAATTTGTTTCGTATGAGCAATCCGAGCTACGAAAATTTTTCGAACGAAAGAGAGACACGTGCGGTTCTCTTGTACGCGGAGTTTACGAACAATTCGATCGATATGTCACCGAACGTTACTGAAGAATCGAAAACAAGATGGAAACTTGGCGAACGTTATTCCAACGTGAGAAATCTTGACGTGACCATGCAAGAGTTTTTCAAAGGGTACATTCAATTTTCCATTCAATTAAATCCACTCAATTAAAATTTTTATAGTTAAAAAAATACAAAGTAAATATATATTTAATAAAAATATAAAATTTAATACATATGTAATAAAAATATAAAATTAAAAATATTTTTTTTTGGATTTTGAAAAATTGCTTATAATGAAAAATGAAGAATTATTTTTCAAAATCTCGAATGCAGATCAATGTTGGCCAACGTGTTCCACAAGCTTGACTCGAAAAGCTTGGAAATAGCTGCAAAAGCGAACATCGTTTGGAACGCACCAGGAATTGCACTCGATCCTTCCGACTTTCGTCACATTAGCGAAGCCAAACTTTACCTGTGCAAGGAAAGCTGCAATTTGGTGAAAAACGCGGCGATAAATCCGGGAGGAAGTTTTCAAGCTTCGGCGGTGCCTTGCCATGCTTTTTTCGGTTATCTGATACGCCAGGCAGCAATTAACAGTATTTCGGTTAATCGTGATATAGTGAAGGAAGCTCGAGGAAAATTTTGCAAAAGGTAATAACCGAAATGTTGTACGAAAAACAAATGCTTAAAAATGGTGGTCGATTAATAACCAGTTTTGTAAAGTAGAATTCTACGAACTCCTCAATTACGTTAATAATTAATGTATTTGTTTTGGTTTATTTAAATGAATTGACTTTCATTCAAATTAATACACTTTTATCTGTTCGATTGCTAAACTAATAAAATCAATTGCCCATTGATTTTATTCGATCAAAATTATTATGCACTAATCAATTTGTATCGCTTGAAATTTATGTATTTTTATTATTAAACTTCTATGAATACATAATTACTCGAAAAACATATAAATTCAGTAGATACAAAAAAATTAAATAATTCAATTTCAATTACTTAGAGAATTCAGTTAATAATCTATGTTGAAATTATAACGTCTGAATTTCCCATATAGGTTGATCATAGGATTTATTTTGTTTTTTTCAACGATTTAATTTGATTGATAACCCGACCAATAAATATATTAATTAATTCAATCATGCAATTTAATCGTTTGCATAATTCTTAATCAATCGAAATAATTTATGTTGCGAAACATTTTTCCAAAAATGTTGGTTTTTAATTTTTTTTAGCAGTCGCCGAACGTGTCCAGGCCTGGAAATTCATCACGATTTTCTCCAGGTCAACAAATCGGTCGACTGCCCCACTGTTTATCCGTCAGAAATTTCCAACTCAAAAATGATTTTATTCAAATCGGGTGGCAGAGGATATTGGGGCTGAAGAAAACGCGAAAAACTCGACGTGCCAAAGCGAAAATGTTTATTCAAAACGTACATTCATAGCAAATAAAAAATAATACAATTACGTAAGACGTGTGAAAATAGTTTTCGAAAATTCGATCGATTATGCGACTATCGTTTCTCTGGATTTAGTCGTCGTTCCTTGAACGTTCGATACTCGTACAAACGTAACGCACCCAACCATATCCACAATTCACCAGCTGCAATCAATTTATTCCGTTAAACGAAAAAATTAATTAAAATAATCAAAAAGATTATCGGTTTCGAAAAAAATACTATGAATGTCCAATGACTATTTATAAATATTTTCCTTCATATATATTATAAATGTCTATTTCAAAATTAATTAAAAAATCAAATTCTCGTCCTTTTTAAATTCTTTTAAATTTAAATGGCATTTGTATTTTTCAGACTTCAAAATTAAATTGACATTTAAATGGCTTCTTTTAAATTTAAATATTCGTATATTTTTTAAATTTCTCATGTGATTGAATTTTACAATTCTCGTTGCTTCCGTTTCTTTTTCTCATCGTCTTTTCGAATTCATAACGTCCGTTGAAATTTAAAGAATAATCGATACGTAACGATTCGTGTTATACGTACTTATTATAAGAGCGGTGACCGCAGTGTAAAGCAGAGCGGTGGATAGTTTGAGGTGAGCGAAAAAGAGCCAAAACGCCACGAGTGCATCGGCCACGTGACACACAAGATCGGTCATGTAGACGATAATTGAGGGAAGACTCCATCGAGGCTTCTTCTGCACAATTAATTTACTTATGGAGCGTTCTGAGTAACTTCACAACTAGTAAAAAAGACTTTTCGGAAAACCTGCAGAAACTCATGAAATATTAATTAAATACGTTCAGATTCGTTACAAAAATCTCAAATACTCCAATATATCCAAAATTGAAAAAACACGAGAAAATTCATGAACAACGATTTTAAAAAATTCTAAAATATTCAATTATTAATAAATGTGAAAACATCGATAGAATAATTTAAAAAAAAACCTGAATCAAGCCAATGCCAATATTATCGAATTTAACTTCAATTAATGTTGAAAGTGAAAAATAAAAATTTCTGAGTATTAATTTATCATTTAATTAGCTATATGTAACGCCAATTATACACGACACGATCCAGACTTATAAATCGACGATTCTCCGATTTGTAATTAATTTTTTCCCAATAGTAAATCCAATAACACCGTAATAAAAAATCATGCAAAAACTCACCGAAAAAATGGAGTACAGAAGCATGAAACCGGCGAGTGAGGATACGAACGAATAAAATATGGAGTATCCGAGGCTGAAAGTGATAACGGCGCGTCTCGCCGATACGAAACCATTGACGATATTGCCGTTTTCCAACACGCTGTATTCGGTCCTACCGTAACGAAATCCGTGATAGCTCAGCACAAGAACGGAAGTGGCCAACAGCAGAGCTTGAAAGTTTCTGTAAGTCTCGTTCTCCGCGGGCAAAAGTCGATTTTTCGTTTTTTTACTATTTTCACGGGATCGTGACTCAACGAATTCTCTCGTAGCACCGCGTCTCTTCCCCGACTAACGTTTCGTCGCAAAATTTCACGTCCAGTTTTTCATTCGATTATTTCCATTCAATTATTCGTAAAATCAAGTAAAATGTTGGTAAAAAAAAACAATCGTAAAATTAGGCAAAAAGCAAAAAAATCGTAAAATCAGGCAAAAATAAAAAAAAATTAAAATAAAAAAGAACACATTTTGAAACCGTAAAAAAGGACTTACGGAAAGTGCTCGCTTTTCCTTCGACGCATCAATTTTCTCGTCGCCTGCCTCATTATTCTTTACACGATCGAGGCACTCGGTCATCGCCAAAAAATTCAAACAGGAAATCCAAATTTTCTTCTCGTCGGTATAAAAAAAAAGAATTCTTCAATTATCTTAATCTCTCGAAGACCAGAAATCCGGAAAATCCAAAAAAAAATGTGATAAAATCTTGATTTTCGATGTGTCAAAAAATCTCAATGTGCATCAATCCCAACCTTCGCCAAAAATAAAAAAATAATTATTAACTCCGCACGAGAAAAAATCGCGTGCGGGAAAAAAAAGTTTTGATCCGATCGAGTTGAAAGAAATGTTGACGAGATCGCGGAGTGCCTTGAAATGACCGCGAGGGCATTTTCTTACCAAAATGCTTCAACACTTTGGCCTCCAATGACATTTACTCCTTCCAAAACGAAAAACTCCAAAATCCACAAGTCAAAAGTAGAAATCAGTAGCGAAAAAACGTGACGATGATTTTTCAATGATACGATCGATTGGGAAATTTCGATCATGCCGAGACATCACAGGAGTTGCTTGACTTGTCGTATTTTCGGGTTACTCGAGAAAAACAAGAAATCGGTGAGTTCCTTTTGTCCACGTGACCCGTCAAACTCGCTTATCACCAATTTTATTTATAATCCCTCAATAATCGAATAATTAATCCGGCAATCGATCATAGATCGTTTCCCCGTAGAAATTAATATTTTTCTCAAGGTTGTACGAGTCCGCGAATGAAAAAAAAAATCGGTTTAAATCTGACTATTTGAAAAACACCGTCGATCGATCAACGCGAAAAAAAAGTGCCAATTGATCTGTCAAGTTCCTAGAGTTAACCAACAAATTTCGAGTTCACGATACCAAACATTTATTTTTCCTTTTTTTGTTTTTTTTTTTTAATTGAACGAATAAATCGTAATTAAAACGAAGGGGGTGCAAGAAGATTCGCGAAGGATCAATAACGTGGACTGACTTACGAAGATGCGGATACGAGGAAGACGAAAAGCTCTGACCGATCACAGTGGTGGATATCTAGTTAGAATTAATTTTTTTCTCATTTTACAGGCATTCAAAATGTAATTTTCCTTTGCCACGTGAATAGCCAAAAAGTTACATTATTACAATCCTAAGTGATTATTACTATGATATAAATCTTCTCCAAATGTCCTTTTAAACGAAGAAATTAAAAAAAAAAAAGAATTTCTTTCAATCACAAATATTTAGAGGTATTACTTATTTGGAGAAGTTAATAAGTTAGTTAAATTAATCAATAGTTAAGTTAATTTAAGTTTATTAAATTAATTCATAGTCAAGTTACATTAAGTTACGAGTTTTGTATATTATTATTATTATTAAAAGAAGACATTTTTTTCGTATTATAGACTAGGATATTCCATTAAATATAATAGTTCAGAATACTTAAATTTTTTATTAACGTTTGAGTTTTAAGGTCTCGAAAAAAGTGATGTGTGGGTGTCTGGTATTTTTTGCAGCGAGTCGGACGTCTCGCTTGCAACGTCTGCGACCATTACCTCATGGGGAGTCCAGTATACGTCATAACGATCGGCTTTATCGGGACCGTTAGTTCTGTCACTATCACTTATTAATTTAGTGCTTCAAATTAATTTTAAAAAATCACTTTTCGTCTTACTTTTCATCCAGCAAAAAAAAGACAATTACAAAGGAAAAACAGTAGAAAATGTATGCGATCGATCGTTATTCTTTAGGTCATCACCGCTTTCGATATCATCCGTATAATGAAGTACAAAGCGCCTATGAGATATTCGTCACGAATACGAAACGCTGAAGTGGGTGAGTTAAACTTTTTTTTGTTCAAAAATAAATATTTAACGATACTTTTTTCAAAATGAAATGTTTCACGTTATTTTTTTTCAAAATGAAATATTTGACTATACTTTTTTCAAAATGAAATATTTGACGATACTTTTTTCAAATGTCCATGACTACGATTGGCACCTTAACAATTTTTTTTTACTTATAGATGTTTCAACTACACGTGCAATTTTTAATGTTTTCGGTTTTCAGTACCAAGGGACGTGGAAAGGGACCTGAAGCTGATGACGTCGATCCTCGGGATCGAACATTACACGTTGATAATGCTTGGAGCGATTACGGTGACAAATATTTTTAAATCAATGAAATAATTACTCGATTTTCGCCAATTAAAAAATGGTAAAAATTCTTGAATATTCGAGGAATTATGGTTGTCGATAGAATAATTATACTTGAATTATTTCAGAAAAGCAAACTTAAGTAATTGAAGTAAATTTATTATCGTTATTATGATTATATAATTATATTTTTCATTTATTTATTTACGTATTTAAAATAAAGCATAATTATTATCATTATTATTTAAATTACACGGGTATATATTTTTCTTTGAACAGGAATACCCGATGTTGCATACTCCCTGGCTGCTGATGCAGCTATGCGTCATAATAGTGGAGATCGTTGTCTTTTTCGTGAGATTCTTTCTCGACGGACTTCACATAAAGCGTGGCGAGATATTGAGCGCGATGATCGCGGTGCTCAATTGGCTACAAGTCTTCTGTCTGTTTCATCGTCAGGCCCGTCCACCCGTGCAGTGAAAATTAATTTTTTTTTTTCCATTACGAGCATTTCCCCCATCCTCAAGTACAAGTGCACGCAAAAACAAGAATTCCAGTGGAAATAAAATATTCCAGAGATTCACCTCGAGAATCCGCGGATACGAAAAAAAAAAAAGTAAAAAGTGAAATTTAAAAAAAAAATGACGTTTCTCTGACATCGCGCGTGGTCGATCGAGGAGACCTGTCAAAATTGACACCTCGCTTATAAATTGACAACGCGAATATGACTGAACGAATAAATTTGAGAGCAAAAAAAAACATTTTCGCATACGAAATCATTATTTGACCGTGCAAAAAAATATCCAACCCCATTTTTTCTCTTTTATATCGAACAAAAAGAAAAAATGATTTTCAAGCGTAAAGCAAGTGCCGTCTCGTCCACGTCAATCCCCGAACGTGTCGACGATAAATTCAGCTCGAAAGTAAGAACCTCGAAAAATTTTGGAAAAATAAAAATGTTGCACTCCCCCAAAGTTGTGTGTTTTACGAGCATTCATTTTCCATGAACTTTTCAGGCGGAAACTTTGTACTTTGGCGCGATGTGTTTTACCGCTGCCTGCCTCAGCTTCATAACCCTCGAAGTGGGCGCGAGATCGTTGCTGGGAAAGTCAGTTACCAAATCGGCTACCTTCAATGCCATATTTCGTCGGAGTTACAGTAAGAATTGTTTTATAGGAAAACACTTTGCTTCGAACTTTGTTAATTCTTTTTTTTTTAGTAAACGTATTTTTATTATTATTATTAATTATTATATTTAAATATATTATCGTTATTATTATTATTATTTTGAAGATTTTCACGTCTCTACATGAAATCTACGAAATGATAAAAAAAACAACAATAACTATAATAACAACGATAATAATAACAACATAATAATAGTTCGTTTCGGTTTATTTGGATTATAGGTTACGGTTATAGGTTATACATTATACAGTTTACGGTTTACTGGTAAGGAAGAGTTCTGTAAAATGGAAATTTCTGAAGGCATTTGTTTATGGAAAAAAGTATTGTTGCAGTCTTAATTAGTGATGTTAAAAAAAAAACAGTATTTTGGTACATATTCTAGATATGAAAATAAAAATTATGACGACAAACGTAGTGACGGGACTAATAACGACCGTAATGTTGGCCCTTGGCGATTTATATCGCGTGCCCTATCTTCACGTACCATGGCTGTGCAACACACTGAGAGGAATGGTATTTTACGAGGGTCCAGCTTTGCTGGGCTTAACCTACGTTTGGCTGCCAGACGTTGGAATTCCAGCGGGAGCGTTTACCTTCATTACGTTATTGCTGTTCGGTAAACGATTTTTGAATATTTGGTTAATAAGAATCAACGGTTTAGTACGACGCGCAAAACAGAATTTTCGTTGCTATTTCATTTGAAAACTTCCAGCGGAAGAAGTCTGTCTCTGGTTCGACGTCCTCGACAGCTTGAAAAGTTGCTGGAACGAGTACCACGAGAGCAAAGCGAAAACTCCGACGGCAACGTTGTTCCCGACTGATGGTAAGGAAAGAATCTGGTATACCAACGAGCAGAAGAATAACGTTGAACAGACGGTGGCAAAGTCGAGACTCGTAATTGAAAATTCAGAATCGAAAGGTTACGCCGAAAATAACATCGTGATTGCAAATTCGACTTACTCATACGCCAACTCGAGGCTGAGATCGACCAAGAGTTCCAACGAAAGGAAACATAGCGGTCGTTGAAATAAAAACGATATTGGACTTTTCGTTAGAGAATTAATTGTGAAGGATTTCGAAACTATTTGACCGCTGTTTAACGAGTCAACGGATTGTCCGAGTATCATTCGCGTATTATAGTTTTTTGGTTTTGCTCTATTTGCATTCCTCGTTAATAAATTATCACTAAGCGTCAAGCAAATATTCAAATTTCCATGGTTTTCTACAAGTGACGATTCAAATTTCCCGCGCTGTCTTTCCGCCCGAGATGGCGCTCCGCTCTGTCCTCGGTCGTCGCGCGCACGCTCTCCACGCATGCGTCGCACCGGCAAAGCCTCTCGTGTTTTTTCCCTCTACCGCGCACACACACGCGCCGGTGACCGTCTCACAGTCGTTTCGTGCTTGACGCCGTTCGCCTCTTTTCGTGTTTTGCAAACGGTTATTTTCCGTTGCGATCGAGAATCAAGCGGGCCAGGGGAAGCGTGTCTGTTCTCTCGGTGTGCCCAGGTGGGATCCCTCGTATACGTGCGAACAAACGGACATCGCGAGACGCCGTAGTTCACGAAAAATTCGTCGGTTACACGACAATTGACACCGCGCGCGAAAAAAAGAAACATTGCCTCTCCTCTTTTCCCCCTGAGATCCTTGTCGGCCTCATCAACGAAACGACCGTTCGCGAAAGACGAAACGGCGGGACGCACGAGGAGACTGAGAAAAAAAAACGAATTGGGAAGCGACGCCGCGTGTTATCGTGAAAAACCCCGAGGCCTGTTCCGGCTTTTTTCGATTCATTCTTTTTCGATAAAGAACACACGAGGTACGTAGCACAACTTTTCTTATCGATAAACTTGACAAAGCCACTGCTCGCACAAAGCGACCCGAGGATTAATCAATGTCCGCCGTTTGCAAGCTAAAACGTGGTTTTGAGGTTATGAAGTGCTTTTAGAATTAGACAATCGTTTTTGAGGTTAACAACGTCCTTTTAAAGCTAAAAACGTTATTTTTTTAGGCTAGAGCATCGTTTTAAAGATTAAACAGTCGCTTTCGAGGTTAAAACGTACAATTAATGGGCAGAATTCACGTTTTTCCTTCTAAATTCACGCGTACCGTTTCGCTCTTGCGATTGTGTGCGTTCCGTTATTTCGTTATGTAGCATTGTTTACCGCGCGCACAGAGGGCGTTGATTCGCAGCGAAGCGCGATGTTCCTCGTAGCGGAGAAAACCGTTACGAAATGGCTTAACACGCACACGAGCGGACATGGACTTTTGTTTACAATCGGAGGCACGCATACGCTCACCAGAAACGAACTTGTGTGTATCAACAATATTCCGTTGCCGTCTACGCCTACATAAAATCGAACACTGACAACGACTCTACGAAATTAGATAGCGTTTCAACTCCCCCCCCCCCCCCCCCCTCTTCCCCACCGCTCGCTCACCCCTGTAATAGCAGATTGTATGGAAATCGCGGCGCGAAAACTAAAAAATACAGTACATCAAAGACAATGCAATCCCTGTTTGCCTAAGAGATATTGATGGGTGGGATTTTTTGTTTGTTTTTAGAATATATGGGAAATAAAATTTCAGGTAAGTTCTGAACGGCAAAATTCAAACTCGAAGGCAAATGGAATTTAATATTGAACTCTGTCCTTTTTCTTACGTTGCCTTTAAGGACACGATGTGACTTTGAGGAAAAGTAACATCGTTGATTACAAATAACGAAAAAACATTCAAATGAAAAATGTTGTTAATTACCAATGTCAATATCAAACTACATTCTCCTCCCAAGAAAGAGTTTAAAATTTATCCAGTTCAATCGTCGTAGTTATGAGTTTACCTTCAATCTGCAATGTCTGAAATTGTAAAACTTCCGATTAAATTTTTATTGCCACAAACGACGAAAGTTTTTGTGAAAAACTTCTTTATGCCAAACTGCGAAATTTGGCAAAAAGTACGGACATAAATTATTGACACGAAAAATTGGGAACGACCCAAGAGCACGCAATCCGACCGAAAGCCTAATCATTCTTCGCCGGATTATAACGGATCGATATCAATTTTCCCAACGGACTCGGCACACACAATGCGTCCAAATATTTACGTCACTGCGATCATGAAATACGTTTCTTTTTGACAAATCATACGCCATAAAAAAGGGTCGAATTTTGCAGCAATTTTTCGGGTCCCTAGATAAATGTGTAACCTCTCAATAATTCATTGACTTTTATTGAATATTCGCTTCGTTCGGGATTCGGAAACAATCGTATACACTCTAGGATCGGGGTCACCCTCCAATTAAGGATTGGCTCGTCGATGCTTTTGATTTCTTTATTAGTTTTCATTTTTTTTTTTTTTCACTGTAACAAACAATAATACGTAGAAAATGGCTGGTCGCTCTAAGCGATTTTGTCAATGCTCTTATCGGCTGAAAACGTTCATTAGCTCGCAACGCTTGCTCGGCCAAAACAAGAGAGCATCACCCGCGAATGAAATTCTTTTTTTATCCGCGAGTCTCGCATTATTCTAATTTCTCGGACGCCATTGTAGCAAAACCTATGCGAAAATCGCTAAAAATGGATTTGATTAATATTATCTATTCATTATTATTAACAAACGTCATTATTATCGTTGAGCTCGCAGTCGGTATTTTTTGCATTTTTGGATTTACATAAAAAATTAAAACAATTTTTTCAGGCTTATTAAATATTAGCAATTATCAAGCCGCTCGGATTTAAAAAAAACACAAAACTGCCATTTACAATCACGCACGTATACGATATATGTATATACGCATTACAAATGTTACGAACTATAGCGAAATGTATCCGTTGTAGTTTCAAAACTACGCGGATACATCGCTTCTATTTCGCCTTTGGTGTTTATCTGAAATAATATCCCGAATTTATATACACAGGCACAAATATTCCGCGAGTACGTTTGCGCGCAAATTAAGGATTAAGTTCCTAAAAACAGGAACCTCTGATCGAGCCGAAACTCTGCAAGGATCTTCCATTTGTCATTCTTAGGGAACCTGCGAAAGGATTTTTCGTAACTCGCGATAGTTTACGAAATATTGAATTTTTAAACGTATCCGGTTTACCGCGTTCTTTCTAAATCTATATCTATTCGGTTGTGCAGCGCGTATAGCTATATAGACAATCGCGCTCTTTTTGTGCGGATCTTCGTCGCACGAAGCGCTCAACGCCGCTGCGCGATCAGCACTGGCGGCTTTTACCCTTCAATCTTTATTTTCTCGAAGAAACTTTGATTCTTTGCTGAATCCTTCCACCGTAGCGAGAATGTACGTTTTCCATTAAATTCTAACAATTTTTTCCTATAAAACTGCGCGACAAAGATTTGAAATATTTAAAAATGAAGAACGGGGAGCTCCGCTCTTTTACTCTATTCTGATGAAAGGAGGTCACGAAGCGCGCCGTTGTGGGGAGGCGCAGCGGACTGGGGGTAAGCGCGACAGCGTACGACGTAGATCCGCACAAAGAGAAGAGCGTGATAACGTATATAGTCACATCAAGCTTTTAACCGTACAGATATAGCAGGAGCGCGGTAAAATAGATAACTTTCAAATCTCTATATCTCGAAAACTATCGCGCTTAGCGAAAAAATCCTTTCTTGTGAATTTGGCGAGAATGTCAAAGGGAAGCTTTTAGCTGTATCGTCGAACGTCAATCATCAACGCGAATTAAAAAGTAATGTCAAAATGACAATTTTTGCGCCCGATCAGCCGCTTCGCGGAATTTGGTCCGCAAATTATAAACACGCTTATACAATTCGCATAAAATATGTATGCATGCACGATTATTATCATTATCCATATTTTCATCGCCCTCGAGATGTACGCAAGATCACGTTGTAACGGCACACAAAATACAAATATCTTCGCAACGACTCTGCGCGAGAAAAAGAACTGGCTGCGCGCGCAGTTCTTCTCCGTCGCTTGTTTTTTTTTCCATTTTCGAGACGGAAGGGTTTAGAATTGAGGAATGCCGGATGAACGTTCACTTTACGTCTATACCTCGAAGGCGTCCCACTGCTACGCTATCATCGTCGATATCGGACTGAATCTCATTATTTTGCTGAGCAAAATCCACGCGACCGAAGCGAGTGCGCAGAGCGTCACGCCACCCCAACCGAAGTCCATGCTCCAAGCGGTCGTGAAGCGGCGAGCGTTCAAAACTCTTTTAGGGGCTGGACCACCCACGACGCCGTCCTCGGGACCGTCTATTATCCTTGCTCCTCGGTCTTGTGCCCTCTTGAAGTATATTATCGTCAGGGTGAAGAGTGCGAAGGTCGCTGGAAATTAGGCCATTTCGTACCATTTTTTTTTAATCTTCCTTCATTTCGTTTTTTTCGACAAATGTTTTTTTTTTTTTAATTCAATAACGCTCTCGAATTGGTAGTATTACATTGGACACAGAAACGCGACGAGCATATTTGAAAATACCGACTATAACATCGTGACGTCACAATGTTATTGTCGATATTCGAACACGTACACGCTCTTGTCAAACAGCCTACAATTTCGACAATAAAACAATTTTTTAAATGGAACTTTGTTAGTATTAAATATTTATCATACATGCAATCCTGAAAAATCGTAACTAGTGAAAAATTTGTACAAATGTAGATCGTAATTGTGAGATTATTTCAATTAAGAACCAATTTTTAACATTTTATGTACATATATATTTTATAAATGATTTTTTTTTGTCTTTTCCGCTTATTGGAAATTTGTAGAATATGCTCACCTGCCAAAAGATACATTACACCGGTCACAAGTACTGCCGATATTTGATGCCTGCAGAGGCCGAAAAAACCCACGAGCACCGCACTTCCAAGTATTATTAGACAAACCAACGAGCACGATATACTCAAATTTTGCATACCTGCGACAATCCAACAAACGATGCGAAAATTCGATTAGTCATGAAGTTTTGAAACCCAAAAGTCCTGAGGATTCTTAAATCAGTTGGTCTCAATGTTAGTATACTACGCATATAAAAAACATTAGATGATAATGACAATTTCTCATTTGAAGAATGGAAATAACTGTATATTGAAAAAAAAGAACACCAAAAATTTCGCACGTACAAATTACAAAAAATACTGCGTAAAAAAAGTAAAAAACAATGATAAAAATTTACTGCGTTTATTCTATGCTCAGAATGTTTTTCAAAAGGCAACCAAAGTTCGTTTTATACGTTTCACGTAATTTTGAAAATGACACGCTGGATTATGAAAAATCGCACTGTCACCGTTTAGTGATAAGATCTTTGAAATTGACAACGTTAGATTTAGTTTTGTTGTTTTTATTTTTTTAATTTGCATGTTTTTCGCTGAGTTATCAAATTTTTCGGAAATGTATATATATATATATATATATATAGACATAATACGTGGACAGATACCAGAGACCATTCTGGACGTGACATCCCTGATCCGGCGAACGAATTATTGATCGACGCTCGTAACTAGACTCTCCGTATTTCAGTGGGATATCTGACGTTTCCAATTGACAATGAACTCGTGCCCGTTACCTTTGTCTCTACGACTTTATCGTTCTCCATCAGAGTCATCGATAAAACTTTTTCATACGCTATGGCCAATATTTATATTGTCGAGAAAATAAAAACGGTCGACAGGGTTCTTCGTTCAAGATTCATTTTGGTATCAATAAAACTGAAGGAGGAAGCTTTTTTCGTAGATAATAAAGCTTTCATCCATTCTATGTCGTGTCCCAAAAAATCGTACAGGCAAAGAGCAGCAGCTTGAGTGCATTGTTCTTCCTATTTCAATGACACATATACGTACGAGATTTGTTCAAGTCACCTTATTTTTCGAACAAATCTCGTATAGTTCGAGCTCTTACTGTGACCTGAAAAAAAAATGTCAAATGGACGGAGGGAAACTCATTTCTATTGTCGGGATTCGAAAAACAAAGTACGTTCGAATGTACGAGTATACTCGATCTGTGTTACGTATGTGCGAGGGAGAAAACAAAAGTGCACACGGAGAGAAATAGAGAGAAAAACCACTTTGTATGTTCTCCACGATCTTTCGTTTTTTTTTCACTATTTTTCCTATTTTTCTTTATTTCGTCACGATTACCTTTTTTTTTTGTTTTCTCGTGACCACAACGGGGATACCACGTGTAATATTTCGCGATCCCTCTCTTGGCCATTTGTTTCTCTCGCCACGTCGAACAATAATGACCTTTGTTCCGACAACTTTTATGCGAATATTCCACGATGAAAAATTTAACTTCAACCTTTCATGACGTTCCAAACATTTCACGCCTGTTTATTTAATTTTTTGTTCTCTACGTTTTTTTCCCCCTTGATATTAACGAAACTGGAAAAAAGAAATTTTTCGGTTTTTATTTTTTATTAAATTTTATTAAAAATTATGAATATTCGTTTCATTTTTTATATTGACATTTGAATTTGAATCGAAATAAATTTTTATATCATTCCATATCGATCAAACGTCAGAGATTTTGACGGAATGTTCAATTAGTTTGTCTGGGTTAAAAAAAAAGACTAAGTGCAAATTTGAGGGAAGCTCGACTTTCGTTTTAATTTGTGCTCGGTCGAATATTTACTTACGACTTTGCCACGCCGTCCTGATCTCCTCGTGGGCCTCGTCGGGTGTCAAGTAATTGATACATCGTTCCTGAGGAAAACCAACCTGCCCCAGAAGACGTATTTCTTCCTCTGTTTAATGTAAAAAACAATACACGTCTTATCGTAACGCGAGAATAATTTATTAAATTAAAAAACAGTTTTCACATGGTATAGAAAATTAGATAATAATTTAAGTTTGGATTATAACAGGAGTTGACAATAATGTCAATTCGACTTATAAAATTCGACAATATTTGAAATATTATTAAAGAAATAGTAATATACTTGAAAATTGTTTAATCGAATGGAAATCAAAAGTTTTACGTAATTTATTAAAGTAAGAATACATTTTTCCTTTTTACTTCAATTTAATTTATTAAATTCGAAAATAATTAGAATACGATTAATCAAATAAAATGTTTTTATTGATTTATAAAATCATGTAAAAAGAATCGGCCACAATTAAAATTTGAATAAACAAATTGGAAAAGAATTTATGAAATTTGATTGATCAAATTGAAATAAATATTTCTTTATTTTCACAAAGTATATTGAAGTAAAAATAAAACATTTTTTCTTCTCCTCCGGGTCTTCGAGATTCATTATTGAGTTTCATTGTTCGATGTTTTAACCGGCTTCGCCTGGACTTCTTTTTTTTTACGAGGAAGAAACTTTTTTTTCAGCACTGCTGGCTGGAGGTGATATTGAAACAAAACCAAATATTGTCGGATTCGTGCGTGGATTGCGGATTGGTAGAATGGGATGAGGAATTGTATGGACGAGGGGGTGGAGAGTTGGTGAACACCCGTGCTTGGCGTGACCGAGGGCTATAAAAAATAATTCCAGTCTGTTTCCTCCTCGTCCTTCCATCCCTTCGGTTCGATGTACACTGTGAAAAATGTTGCCACCGTTGGGAAAATGGTTGCCCGAAAATGGTGTTGCGGAAGTTTCGGATATCCCAAATTTGTCGTAAAAGTGGGCTCAATTGACAATTGTCTCGTACTCGAATTTCATCATCCATTATTAGCAAAAAATTTCGCCGTGTATATGAAAAATATTCAACGAGAAATTTCCATTTCTTATTTATTTTTATTCTACCGGAAGTCATGAACAAAAAAAATTCGATATTTACATAACAATCACATTGAAAAAAGAAATTTAAAGAAATCACTAACCAAAAAAACCATGTGTCCATTGGCACCATGCCGAGAAAAAAATGTAAAAAAATTATCGATTTAACATTACTCATTACTTACGGGGAAAAGAATTTCCCAGAGTCGCGAACGGGCTTGGCAAAATGAACCACTCGACCTATCCGTTTCGCACACCTTGTAAATACTAATGATGCTGCATCCGCGTTATTTAAGTTGCAACGACCCGAGTATCCCCTACCATCATCCCCTCCCCCTCTCGTTTCTTTTACCATCACGTGAAAAATCGTAAAAAAAGAAATAGCAGTTTTCCAACCGTCGCATGAAACAATTTTGCTCGAGAGAAATTACGAGCTCTCGTTCCAGTTACAAAGCATTATTTTGTGTCGTTTTATCGTTTTTTTTTTTACTTTTCTCAAATTCTTCAACGGATTTAAGTTTGCATCGTTGATATTGCACAGAATAAAAAAATATATTTTTTTCATTACTATCTGGTGTTTTATTACGTAAATGCAGTTTGAGATCGCAAAATAGGAATCCTGAAAACAGTTTATGTGATTTTCATAGCTCCAAAATGCTAAAAATTGAAAAATGAAGAAATAATCATTTTTGTTGCTATCAAATGATACAAACTTCAAAATCATAAATTCTCTAAATGTCTCAGTACGAAATATGTTCGGGATGTAAAAAAAAATTTCTTTATACAATGATAACTCGTTTTAATACACTGAATAGAGTTTTACTAATTGTAATATTATCATTTTAGTTTCATTAAATTTATTTATACTAAATTTAGTTTTACTGAATCCTCAATGATTGATGTATCATTTAATATTAATTTATTAACATTAATACAGTATCTTATTATTCAACAAATTCTCAATTATTCGTTAATCATTCAATATTAATTTATTATTTGCCGAGTCAATAAATTATTAAATATCAATTCAGGCGTGGTGGGAAGTATGGTGAAAATTCGAAAACTTCGCGCAATGTAAATTGATCGAGAAGGGGAAAATTGATCGTCGGGTTTTGTGAAAAGTTCGTTTGATCATTGCAGGGAGCCTCCTTCCTCATTTAGTTTCAATCGTTTTTTTTTTTTTTAATTTTCTTCATTTCTACCGCCTCGTTATCTTCCTCGTTAAAACCGCTGCCATTGCCCTCCGAAAGTGGGGATCTATTTTTTTTACAGTCCGGCATGCGAAAAAAAGAAAAAGATCTCACCATTCGATCCGCCTTTGCATCTCACTATTTTTCTCATTTCCATTCTTTCTCCTCTTTTAATTTCCCTCGTCTCCTCCTCCCGTCCCCCTCCCGGCCAACGCGCTCTTAACCGATTCCCTCTCTTCACCATCCGCCTTCCCAGGTACGGAAATCTCATTTCCTGTCGCGTCGAAGGACCTGCGTCGTCCTGTTCGGCTTTTTACCACTTCTTTCTTTTTCTATCTTTTCCTCATCCTTAAGGACGAAGGAAGGCTCTTGAGTAAAGAAGCAAAATGTCTCAAACGCAAAGGAAAAAAGATCTCGTAGAGGATAGAATTTGCAGAGCCGAAACGACGAAATTATTTTACCTAAACGAAATTCCGATATATACGTACAGTGTTGCTCAAAAGTATCAGGCAAGTAAGTTTTCCATCCGGACGTGAAATTGAATATCTCGACGAAAAAACGACGGAAAAAGGAAAAAAAAAGAATATAAAGAAAATAAAGAAATTCAAAAAAATAAAATAAAAGGTATGAAAAGAAATAAAAAAAAATGCGTACAATGCCAGCGCGATTTTCCTTTCCGTATTTTAATATTTGTATTTTTCAAAATACAAATATTATATATTTTGAAAAATAAACTATTATCTTTAATTTCCTTTTTTTTCTTTATTTTGCACTTTTCGCTACCGCTTTTCAAGAAAAGCCTGATATCTCAGCGAAAATTAATTTAAAAAACTCGGGAAAATAACTAAACTAAAGCTAACGATATCCGTTTCGAAGAACTGATCATTAAATGATAAAACTGCTATTTTCCAAAGTCCAGAATGCGATTTTGCAAAGCTTCCGAAATCGTGAAAAATCGAAATTTTCAAAAGGACGTACCGCATACAAAAAAAAATCGCGGAAATTGAAATAAATAAATAAACGAAACTGGATTTATCCGCGTCAAAATTCCGTTTGGTAAATCCGTGTATCATTTTTTTCTGTTGCCGAGATATTCCATTTTTTGTCCCGATAGAAAACACACACGATGCTCGATACTTTTGAGCAAAACTGTCCATATGTGTATATACGTGGTACATTGTCATTTCGTTTACGTATAATAATTTCGAAAAATAAAAATTTCGTCGAGAATAGAATTTGAAGAGCCGAACCGACAAAATAATGAAGCCTAAACGAAATATATATATATATAATTAGTGAAATATCCACGAGGCAGGAAGCTTCCTTCTAATTAAAGTAAAATCTCGTTGGATTCTGCACTTGAATCTTGTCGTCACAAAAGTGAGGAGGGGGAGCTTTAATGTCTATTAAGTCGGAAAGTATCAAGCTTGCGCTGCGATTTCCACCTTACGGACCGTGGAAGTACCACTATTCGTTAGTAACTTTAACAGGCACATTATATTCCCTTCCTATTGCCACAAGCAGCGAATATAACGAGAACCCTATTTCTCAGAAATTGCAATGCTTTCAACAGCCAGAGTTGATCCGGAGTGCAATTGTTTTGTTAATTTTTTTTTAAATAACAAATCCTGCGAAAGTACATCCCGGAGTTAGCAAAGTTCCCGAGTGCTCATGATAAGAAGGGCGTAATTGTTTTCCATCGCTGAGAGTTATGATGATGAGGAAACAATTATTTTACTTCGTTGAGAATTGTTGCACCGTAAGGACTCGCGTAATGATGAAAATAAGTTCGTTGTTTCTACTAGAGTATTATTTTTCGTTGAAATGATAGAATGAGTGTTGTTTTTTTAGTGTTGAAGTATTCATTAAAACAAACTAATTGTAAAACAAAGTTTGATCATTTTTAATTAATCAATTGAAACTTATGTAATTAAAAATTTAATTGATGATAGCTGGAAATATTTAAATAATAAAAATAAAGGAACTTCAAACTATGTTTTTATTAATCAAATAATATTTTTGAATATTATTATATATATAATAATCAATGAACGTCAATGCTAATAAAATAGTCAAATTATAACGCATATTTGATTTTTTTCAAATATTAAAAGAATATCAAAAAACGCTGAAATTATTTATATAACGAAGTTACATAGTTATATAAAAGGGATGTGGATTTTAACAAAAATAAGGTAAACTACTTTTTTAATAAATTTTAATTATTGAAATACTGAAGCACGAAAATATCGAATCGAATTTCTAATTACGAACTAATAAAATTCTATTAACAAAAAAATACACCTTTTCACGTGTTGTATACTTGATTTTGTTTTGTTTTTTAATTAAAAATATATTTTAAGAGTATGGAAACATTTTTTAATTGGAGGATCATACCCGATGGTGAATATATTTATTCGCCCTAATTAAGCTCGTATCAACACTTTAATCTATGTAATCGACCATTATCGTAGACAAATATCCCAATTCCTGACGTCGTGCTATTAAACCGGAAACAAAGAGGGAAAAAAAGACAAACAAGACAAAAAGATACAAGTATCGTGAATGGGAATCGAGAAGGA
The DNA here is from genome assembly GCA_030523105.1 of Ophioninae sp. A BG-2022a. Classification (NCBI taxonomy): domain Eukaryota; kingdom Metazoa; phylum Arthropoda; class Insecta; order Hymenoptera; family Ichneumonidae; species Ophioninae sp. A BG-2022a. Next base: position 27,070 of record JAPYZI010000761.1, read on the forward strand.
GCAAAAAGAAAGAAACAAATGCTCGGCGTCGTAAAATCTCGACATCGGAGTACCCTCTCTATCCTCCCCTCAACTCGAACGAGTAATTGCCCTCCGCAATACAATACTCCTCTCTTCTCCGACCCCCTGTGACCTTTCAACCCACTCTCCTATCATACAGTTGTTTTCCTATATCCGTAAAATAAAAATTATTTAATCCCGAGTATCATTTATTTATTATTTTCCACGAAATCGTTCAACTTTCTCTATCCGTTTTCCTGAAATTTCGAAAAAGTTCAACCACGCCCGCAACGAGTTCGCAAATTTTCATGATCTCGTACGAAATTGCCAATTATTAATAATGAGAATTACAACGAAGGGCTTAAATTCAATTATAATTATTTAAACTCATTGTTTCAATTATAATTATTATTTTAAACCCTCGTTTAAAAAAAACAGATATTACTAATTAGGTTATATTTTTCTTATATACAAAATTCCAATAGCGTTCGTTTTTCGAAAATGAAGGCTTTTTATTGATCAATATAATTATAAATATGAGATGAACGCTTATTTTTTCGAAAAATCATAGTTTTGAATTTTATTAATGTAAAAAACACGAAATGGGTAATATCTGTAACAGAAATTGTTCCAGTGACCTCAATGGCGCTCATTCGAGGTCAAGGTGAACTGGAATCCTGTTTGGAACGTCGAAGTTTCAAAGTCCTTCTCCTCCCCCCGTTCCCTCGTCCTTAGTCTCACTCTACCACTTCCGGTTGTTACGTATATCCGGTTATACGTAGGCGCGATCGGGGCGAAATCCTACGGTTCGAGCTGATAGAGAGAAGGTCGAGAAAAAACTCGATCGTCTCCGGAGTTCGTGTAACGAAGAAAGGAACATCCGAGAACGATAAACGTGCGCCGCGGTCACGCAACAGACATTTCCCAGCTATAAATGAATAAAAGTTGAGAATCTCCCCGTATATCTGAATCATGATCGATCCCCATGATAGCTCGGTCAAAGTCAAGGCGATTGAATCTTTCACCCATACGACAGATCGAACGAGAATCGACACGTTCGTGGATTAATAATACGATCGAATTTTCTTGACACGCCAGTCCCGGAAGTGCATGCATTGATGCCCGGGTTTTCAAAATTATTCCGGTGGGAAGATTGCGAGCGCCTTATTCCCTTACTCCTTTCTCTTTTTTCGCTAAAAAAAAAAGAACGCTGCATCGATAGAGCTCGGTACGGTTTTCCTCCCATTTCTTATTTTACGGTAGATGATTTGCCGTAATAGAGCGGATGTAAATGGGTCGGAAATTTTACAACCGCTCCGTCGGGATTTACGGATGGAAAAAGGCTGAAGACGCGATTAAGGTGCTTCGGAACGATTTCATCCCTTGGTACGACCACCGAGAGGGTAGAGAATAACTTCCCGTGTGTATATATGCATCCCTCCCAGGATCGACGTGTATAGTCCGCTCGGCAAATTGCCAGGATTCCCGTGTCAGTCTTGGCGAAGCGAAACATGCCCTGGTCGATACGATTTAAATCTGCATCTCAATACATACATTTCTCAACTCCACTACTGTCTGTGCTTGGAAAAGAACTAGAATTTTCGAGTCCTTGGCTTGAAATTTTGCCGGGTTTATCCATATTTATCCTTATTAAGTAAAAATTGTTAATCAGTGAAACGAGAAATAATAATCACTTTTGTAGTTAACGAAAGTCCGTAGAAACTGATAATGAAATATTTCGGACATTATTTAATGATTCCATACACGCTGATTATTTAATTTGTTTAAATACCCAGAATTTCGGAAAATACTACTTATCTAATGGATTTATTATATTCATTATGTTAAACGCATTTATTATAATTGTACCACAAATAACGGAGTTTTCGTATTTTCGTAAAAGGGAACGTATAATTCCGTATCGTGATAAATCAATAAATTTATGTCTCACATAATTGCATCCACGTGTGAAATTTTTTTTTAATTTCGAAGATATTATTTTCAAAAACAAACTGTCATATTTTCGATTTCACTCACATAATTGGAAATTGTGGGAAATTAATTGATTTATATCTCACGTAATTGGAATTTATGATAAATCAATAAACTGATTTCTCACATAATTGCAATCCCTAAATATTCCAAAAATTAATCAATTAACTTTTCACACAATTGCATCCATCTGTGAAATATTTTTAAAACGTTATTTTATTAATTAAAAAAAAAAAGAATTTTAATATTTTCGATCTGAGTGATTGCGCGTATGCAAGTATTGATGCATACGATCCCTGTCAATGATAGGTAATTGCCGAAGTCGCAAACCGTTTTGTATCATCGAAGATCCATGTCTCGATTCTAAAGAACCCCAAAATTTTGTCGATACGATTGAAGAATCAACTCACCTGTGAGAGAGACACACATAGTCCAAATACCACCGTGCATCGGAACGAGAAAGATCGGTTTGCGATGCGCATAGCCTCTTTTCCGATCGGCCGATGGTGGGTTCAGCATGACAACCTGACCGTCCAAATACCACGTAGGACTGATATTCGCCCGATTGAGAGCATCACGATCCCAGCCAACCTCTTCCCAATGATCCGACATTATTGCGCCGCATAACAAGCCCGTCGCTGAAAATAATCGGAAAATTTATTGCCAGTCTTTGCTTGTCGTCCGGATTCACTATTTATCGAAATTTGTTTAATCGATTTCCGTTAAAGAGTCCTGGCGTTCCGAAGAATCAAGCGCGATATAAATTCGTCACGAAAACCATGGGAAATTTTACAAATAATAGTAATGCAGAAAGCTATTAGCTTTTATGATTTGTTTCCTAGAATTTCAATAATCGAACTTTGACTTCTAGAAATTTATAATTGACATTTCGTATGTGAATAATTATAATTAAAATTTACAATCGTCATTTGATTTCTAGAAGTATACAACTCTCATTTTATTTTCATAAAGTTTCATTTTATAAGTGTTTCAAAAATAGGAATAATTGTTTTAATTCTATTTCCGAATCCTTTTTAGAAATGAATTTTTATCAATTAATTTTATTCCCGTTTAAGATATAGGAAAAAAATTAATTTATTTTTAATTCATACATTTATCTTATTCTAAACTCGTACATGTCGAACGAAATTAGAGAAGTTTTTTGTAGAGTGATAAAAATATAATTGAACTATTAAAAAATTATTAAAAAGCGTTAATAATTAAAAATACTTGTTTACTGCAAAATCGTCGACACAAAACGAAGATTTCAGTTTAATGTTAATTAATGACATTGATGTAAAAATGGTCTAGTTATTAAATAATATGCACTCTATTATGGATCCTTTTTATAACGAATTCCTAAAAGGCATAACTATTACATTCTTTTTAATGGCTTAAAATGTGTTTACGATGATAAACATCGATTAATGACACTATCGTTCAAAAGACGCCTAAATGATAACTAACAAATGAAGTTTAAATTTTCAATTTTCCATAAAAATTTAAAAATTCCAATTGAGCACCACTCAATTGGCATTTTTGATTCCCTGTAATTGCTCGCAACTTTGTTAATCCACTCATTGATCCGTTAGCTCAGCAGTAAATTAATAAAGCCCAATAATTAAATAAATAAATAGTCGTTTCTCGATAATGAGCACGGATCGCCCGTCAATTAAAAGACCACTAACGATGACGTTGAAATTTGCGCCCTTGGAATGCAACGACCCTTTTCCGTTAACTTGTGCACCGTTTATTTCAATTGTCATAACAAGCTTATTTTTCGAAATTTGGAGCGAAAACGTTTGATTCTCGCAGCATAAATCGGCAAAAAATTCACATAAAAAATAATTAATTTTCGTTTCACCTCAACGATGCAAACTTCAACCCCCTCACTAATGAATCGTGTTTAATATTTCAAAAAATAGCCTAAACGCATGAAGGATTCACTATTGAAAATAAGGTTTCCAGAAGTTTCCGTACTTTTTCCTCAGGATTTTTGCACCTCGAAGATTTTTCGTTTCGTAAAAAATCATTTGAGAAATTTGACCGGAAACGGATGGGAAAAATGTACCACTAATTAATGCGACGTTTGATGTACTCGCTATGTTCTATCGCACGATTGTCTATCCCTAGTAACTCGACTAGTAACTTAAACTGCTCTATCACTTCGATTTGTTTCGTTCTTTTTTTTTTTATTTTTTAAATTGTTTTCGTTGTTCTTATTTTCGTCTTGATTGGATTGGGTTTACCTGCGACAGAGAGTACGAGAGCGACGTGCAGTACGACCAATTTCGAGCTTGTGCATCTTTTCAAAGTGGACAATACTCTTAAACCACCGGTGATTGTTCTGCCGCCACTCGTGCCACCCCCTCGCCTCCTCGATCGTCCGCTAAACATCCGCGTCAAGTGACTCATTGCCCGCGTCATATTCCCGATTTATCGGAACTTCCGCCACCTTCAATATCTCGCAATCTCCGATTTTTCGTGGCCTGTGTGTGATTTTTTTTGTTTCCGCCGTTCCGAGTGGTTTTTGTGTCAAAAGTTGAAAAGGCAGAGGGAGAGAGAGAGAGAGAGAGATAGACAGAGACGATAAACAGAAACACAGGAAACAAAACAAAAAAATAATTAGTAGATTCGGACGGTCGTAATTGTAGATTAACATAATTAATTGATTCCACTTTGAGATTATTGAATTTTGGGAAAAAATCTATTTTTCAGCATTTTTTTTCTTCCGTTCAGCCAGCGAAATAATTTCGAAACTGTATAAGAATCAAATTGAAATAATTGAATATTGGGTAACGTTTTTTTGTTCGTTTATTTAGCCATTGACAATTTTGAATCGCCACGAAAATGATAATTGGGACAGTTGTATTTTGGGTTACATTTTTCGTTAGTTCGTTCAATCATTAAAACAATACCGTAATATTACAAAAAAAATCAAAACTGTTATCAATCGCGTGTGACCGAAACTTGATCGTGAAAAATATTCGAAACCGTACCCGACCGCACTGTCCTTTGACTACTTGCCCGCCGTGGGATTCCAAACTACCGGGGCAATTACGCAGATCTGCGTTTCCATACAAAAAAAAATATTTATTGGATTCCTCGGTCCGCAAAAAAGTGTTCGCGGTTTCCACAACGGGGAAAAAAGCGACAAATGCAACAAAAAAAAAAGGAGAACAGTGTAGAAAAATCCTAATTATTCCTGAGCGGATGACAATCGACGAAACTTTTATTCCCCACAAAACCGAACTCTCCCGAGCTCGCACCGCGGAGGATCGAGTAACTTTTTCTCGCACACACCGTGGTGTAAAAAAAAAATATAAAAATCACGAGGGATTTACACGATTTAATCGCACACGTGTATGACCAATTCGCGGTTTTTTTTTCGTTTTTTTTTTCTTTTGTTTTTACCTGCAAGTGTGAGTGCCAGCGTGGCGATGAGAAAAACGAGGCGCGGCGCAGGGCTCCTGGGTACACGAGTCGGTTCCATCCTCGGCCGTGCCCAGGCGCCCACTGACAAGCGTTCACGCACCGCGACGTAGCGCGCGCTTCGTTTTGCGCCCGCGTTTTCCGCTACTCCGTCCTCACCCGATGGCCCGCGATCTCGCACTACCAAGGAGCAAGGGCGCACTGGAGGATAGGGCGAATTATACGGTGGTGGCGTTTCCGTGTGTACGGGAGAGAGAAAGCGGTGGGGTAGTCGGCGAGGAGGGAGGAAAGCTCGTATCTCTGACGTACCAACGGGACGCGATCATCAACCCTCTTTCCGGTCTCCCTCGCGTTACACCGCAAGCCAATGGACATTTGGCGCCCTCTAACCCCACCAGGATACCTCCCTAGTGCGACGCGACGACGCGCCATCCATGGATCGACCGTTTCACCGAAGCTCTCGACCCAATAGTTTCTTTTTCCCTTCCCTCTTTTTCGTCCACTTTTCCTTCCTCTTCTTCTTCTTCTTCTTCACGTTCTATCTGCTTGCGCAACGGGGATTGAGAGACTCTTTGTCGAGACGGAAGTCTCGTCGACTGGACCAATGAACTCTCCACGACGACCTCTGGGTCACGTGATAAACGATTCCGAAGGGGATCTCTGATACCTCAAGATTTGGGTCCGGCTATGATGAATTCATTTTGACGCCCGGCAAAGTTGCTTCCGGTTTAACATGTTCGATTTTGATCAGAAGATAGATACTAGATTGGTTTAGATATCTAGGAAGAGATTTTGGAAAGTTATTCTGGAACGGATCGATCATCTTAAATTGTTGAAGGCAAGGTTCGATTCGAGAAAAAAAGATGGCTGTTTCGGATCTTTGAGTGGATAGAAAAGTCAGTCTAAGAGTACCTTGACGTAGCCAAATTAGAAGCACGCATTTTGATACTGGAAACTTCAAGTTCGGTGGTAAAATATCGGAGAAAAGTTGAAATTGGTATTGTACGTAATTTTGACATATTATATTTACTTGGAAGAAGTCGTTGTCCAAAACTCTTCTTTCATTGATGGATGGGTGACGCATTCGCGGTGCGAGAGATTTCTAAAACGATGCCGTAAAGTCCTCGTTCGGGGATTTTTCATTAACGGATATCGAACATCTTCGGATTATGCAACAGCAGTTAAATTTTGATTTGGAATGCGACCTTTTATTTTTTCGAATAATTTTATTATTACCAACTCAAACAAACGCAAACAATTAAATAAAAAACAACAACCGGAAGTGTCGGGTTTCGATTGACCAAAGCTGTTTAAAATTGCAGATGGCGGACGTAGCGGAACACACGACGTACACGGACGCGGCGACGGCGATATCACAGGGGAAGCGTCATCTCCTGGTTCAGGATTACACAGCGGCGGTAACCGCGTTGGCGGAAGGGCTGGAGATGATGTCACAGAAGTTGGGTGATTGCGACGACGCGTTGGGCGAGCCTTATCTGCTGTACGGTCGAGCGTTGCTGGGTTTGGCACGGGAGGAAGTCGGTGTTCTCGGGGAGGGTGTACCGGGTTCGGAGGAGGCGGACGAGGACGACGAGGAGGACGAGGACGACGAGGATAACGAGGACGACGATAAAACGAGCGATACGGAGGCGAAGGATGAGGAGCAGCAGAAGGAAGCGAACGAAGAGAAGAAAGTCACCTCTGATAACGATGAAGGTACCAAGAAGAGCGTAGCCGAGGAGAAAAAAGAAAAAGAAAAAGAAGATGGAAAAGCGTCCAACAAAACGGATGACAAAAAAATCGAGGAGGCGAAGAAGGAAGATGCGAGCAAGAAGGAGAGCACCGAAAGTGGGGTAGCTGGCACGAGCAAGGACGCCGGGAAGAACGAGCCTTCAAAGTCGAGCAATTGCAACGGCACAGCTGCCGGAACATCGACAGCTGGTGAAGACGAGGACGACGTGAACAAGGACGAGGACGAGGAAGATCCAGGTCGCGGTATCGATCTTCAAGTCGCCTGGGAAGTTCTCGAGCTCGCGAAAATCGTGTTCGCCAAGCGTGGGGAAGCAGGCCTCAAACACTTGGCCGAGACTCACAGGTTGCTCGGTGAGGTTGCCATGGAGAGTGACAATCATCAGGGCGCCATAGCCGATCTCGAAGGCGCCCTTGCTCTCCTTGAAAAAATCGAGCCCCGCGAACCTCGCGCTCTCGCTGACATTCACTACCAGCTTGGGCTTGCGCACTCGTTGGCGAACGACTTTGACGCGAGCATAAAACAGTTCGCCGAGGCGACGAGCCTTCTCGAAGCGAGGATCAAACAGCTCGAGGAAAACCCCGAAAGCGCGGCCAAGAGCGACGATCCGTTCTACTCGGTCGAGGGCGAGATCAAAGAGCTCCGAGAATTGTTGCCCGCCATACAGGAAAAAATCGTCGACATGAAGGACTTCAAGGAGGAAGCGTGTCGTCTGGTTATCGAGGGTATCAAGAACAAAGTTGCGAGCGGCAGTTGTACCAACGGATCTTCCGCGTCCAACGAGGCAGCCTCGGCATCGAGCGAAAACACACAGGCCAGCAGCAGCGCGAACTCCAAACCGGCCAGTGACATCTCCCATCTCGTTAGGAAAAAACGCAAACACGAAAGCGAAACGGAGGATCAACCACAATCGCCGTGCAAAAAACCAACGCCATGAGATATCGCTCGTGTATAATCCGCGAACATCGTATTTCTATTGTAATTTTAAGACTGTGAAAACGAGGAAAATTCGAATACAAACGATCCGACGAAAACCACTGGCGCGTGTAACCTGAGATACACGCGATAAAAGAGAAAATTCAGAGTCTCGACGACCTCGTTTTCCTCTTTATGTTTTTTTCTTCTTATTTTTCATCATTTACTTCTCTTTTTTTTGCCTCTTTGTGTTCTTTGTCTCCTTATAAAGTCGTTCTCCTTTCCCAAACCATCATAGCGCAAGCATCCCTAGTTTTATCATTTATAATATCTATATTGTATTCACGTTTGATGCATTATTTATTTTGTTTATCATTCGACGGACAACCGAGGCAGTCGAGCCAGCGAGACAACACGATTCGCGAAAATTTTCGACAAGTTGTGACGCGAGCGTCTCGCCTCCTTTTCTTTCAAATAAATATTTAACTAGTGGCGTTTTTTTTAAACGGGTGACTGTTTTCTTTATTTCGTGCCTCGTCGATTCACATCTAATTTTTTCGCACTGTTAGTTTTTTATGAGTACAGTAAAATCACACGATACAGGACGGAATAGGTTCGCGTTCCTACTGATGAACTCGAAATTGACTTCAATTCAAAGTACACCTTTTAACGTGCGTTCGTTTCAAGGGGAAATGACGCACGATTTTCAGGACGTTAAAACCTGAATGTTTTTTCGAAACTTTGGTTAAAAATAGGTGACCTTGAGTTTTACAGCCAGCGCATAATTACTTGAGAATTATCAACGTTCTCCATATCGTTTTTGAAAAAAAAAAACAAACAGCTTGAATTGTGGTAAAGCGGTAAACGAAGAGGTTTCACACTGAACTTCCAGCTCGGTTAACTGCAAATCGAAGAGCAGGTAGACCCAACTACATACGAAGCCCAAATTTGGAAACCCGAATCATTGTTTAGCCTTTAAAAGTAACATAGAAAACTTCCGAAAATTATCGGGCAAACTTTCCCCCATGTATCATTTCGTCTTAAAACCCTACGAAAACGAAGTGTGTTTTCTTCAATCGTGCATCGGTGCATCTTTTTGGACGGAATACAAAGACCCTAAACGTTTCGTTAGGATCTGAAATAGATTCTATAAATAATGTTTTGGACAATTGGGTAATTATTCTCCCAAAAGTTCCTCGATAACGTCATCTTTGTCGAGACTGTCTTCCCTCTGGACATTTATTTTGTAGCCCAAAGCCTCGAGCAAATTGACGTTGTAGTAATAGCTGAGGTTGATTCCAGGCACGAGACGTTTGAGCTCTTCGACCGTCGCGCGCGCCTTCTCCATCTCGCCCATGTTCGCGTAATGTTGCGTTATCGTTGCGAACAAATCGCCTCGTCGCACCGATTGCTCCAAATCGGCACCGTAGGAATCGAGAAGCTGGCGAACTTGCGTCATTGCCATTTCCGTTTCGCCCCGCTCGAAAGATCTGCAAAAAGCATGAAAAATAATTATTTCGATCGGTTTTGCTAAATCCGCGTCGCTCTTAGAATGGAGATTGCACTAACAAAAGTTAATTTTCTTTGTTCCCGAACGATTGTGCTATGGAATCTGAAAATTCTTACTTCTTTATATCTAAATATCTTTTGATAGTAGCCATTCGGTTGTTGACGACGTCGACAGCTTTTTTCTGTACATCGGAATCCCTGGGTGCATTGACTTTGCTCAGACATCGATTAGCCTGTCCAAGGGCATCCAGAGCTTTTTCATAATTTTGATACTCATCGATTTCAACTTGCGCGCAAGCCACGTAAAAATTGGCGAGAAGATCCATAGCTTTGCCCTTCGAATAAAAATTGATGATATTCTTGAGAACTTCCGGTTGATTTTGCCAATCTAGGGATTGCAAATAATTCCCGGCCATTATGTAAATTTCGCGTTGACGCGAGACTTGAGCGAAGAAGCAAATTTTCTCGGTATCCCCGGACTTCAAGAGCGCTTTCATCGCTCTCATCTTGTTGCCAGCTTGAGTGAATTTCTTTGTGGCCAAATGATAATTTCCTTGTTCGAATGCGATCTCGCCGATTCTCTCCAGCGTGGCGATTCTTGTACTCTCGTTGTCCGCGTTTTCGTCGAGTTTTTGTATCGTAAGCTTTTCCGCCAATTCCTCTGTCATGTTGATGCTGTGCTGTTGCACGAGTTCCAGAGCTTCGATATATTTTTTCCCGGTTGCCAGGAGATCGACCGCTTTGTCGATCTGCTCATTGCTCACGAAGAAATCTGCGCAACGCTTTATTAACGCCGGATCGGAATCAGCATTAACGTCCACGGTTATCAACTGGAGAGCGTTGTACTGTTGGGTCTCGAATGCTAAATCGAGGGCCTTCGAGAGCAACCCGGCTTTGTGATACAACAGTACTGCCTTGTCAGGCTGATCGTTGTCCTCGTAATACTTGGCCACGTCAATTTTTGTCTGCCTCGGTGCCAGCATAGACAGTGGCCAAAGTTCCTCAGCCATATTATTTTCCTGAAGACAATACGTTCAATATAATCGTTTTTGTAATTCAATAATTAATACGGAAATCAAAATTACATTTCTTCTAATGAATGTTCAGACTGTCGTACCTCTTATTATTATTTAATCTAGATTCTAGTGATGTACCGTTCATTTCATTATTATTTTGATGATTATTATCATAAATACCCGAAACGATCGTAATTCTTTTCTGCCCGAGTTCTCTGTCTTTCAAAGTCGTTCTCCTCCGACCGCAAAGCGATATTTACCTTGCACAACCTGATAGCGTTTGTGTAAGCTTTGGCCATCGTATAAAAATGCACAGCCTGCGAGACAACGTTCATCGACTCGTAATGCGCGGCGAGATGATAAGCCGACGCGGCGTGATTAGTTCTCATAACGAGATCGCTAACTTCATCGTCGCGACCGAGATAGCAAAGTAATCTCGTCACAGCGAGTGTATCGTTCGCCGCTTCGTAAAGTCGCAAAGCGCCCTCTATATCACCCGTTGATTCTGTATATTGCGCGTGCCAATTTTTTATAGCTCTGGAATCGAAAAAGGCAATGCGATATTAGTCGCAACTCGATGAATCAAACGGAACTGAACCAGAATAACCCCGAAACAAAAGATTGTACGGTGAAGTAAAAATTCTCACGGATCATCGGAACTGGTCAGATAAGCTTGAAGATCACGATGTCGCGAAAGTAACATTCTCGGCACTTCGAACTTGTGACAATCCGATCTCGTATACATCTCAATAGCTTTTTCAATTTTTCCCTCGCTCTCCAGAACTCTCGCGTATTTGTAACACGTTACTTTTTCCTTTATTTTGTACTCGCTCGCCATGAGCTTTATCGCCTCCGGATATTTGTTGCGAGCTTCCAAAAGGGCGCCGACCAGATCCAATCTGTCCGCCTCCCGAAACAGTCGTTCGGCATCGTCCTGTAAAACGGAAATCAAAAGTTACCATTTTGCAAAATTAGTATTCGTAATAAGGATTGTTGATTGATAATAATAATGAAGAACTAACGGATATAATAAGAATAATAATGGCAATAATCAACAAATTTTCAAACTATGATCTTAGGTTTCAAACAGTCAGTTATTAATGTGAGAGCAGAATCAATTGCGGTAAAAATATATCAATTATTTCAGTGATAAGAACTACGAGAATTAAATCAATATTACGTTACAGTACGAATACAATCGTAAAAGTGAAATTTCGACCAAAACTGAGCCAATAAAAAACTAAGTCAATATGGTTTGACTTCCTTATCGCAATAATAGGAATTTTTAATTCGACCGAAATTTTTCTATGAAAAAAGAAAGTTCTCACGTGAAGACCAAGCTCAATCGCTAAAATGCCAACTTTAGCCTCAAGCGTGAGAGAATCGTTCCGAATGGCTTCCCTGAGGGCTCTTGCGCCTCTCGCGTTTTTCATATGTCCCAGACACAAAACAGCCATGTCGAGCTGTTTCGTTTTTACGCACATTCTCGCGAGACTCTTCCAAACGGCCTCGTTTTTTATGGCTTTTATAGACTTGAAAGCTTCATCCATATTAGCCATGCTTATGTGAAAGCTGAAGTCGAGGATGGCCTTCTTCGTGGGTGTGTCGCACGCGCCGAGCTCCTCGAATTCCCTCATTAGCGTACGGGATATCTTGTTACTGCTTGGGCTGTCGGGATTCAGTATAATCACGTGGGGTGATTTTACACCCAGGAGGCGACAATTCGTGTCGTCGATCGGGCGCACGTCCTGTATCGCTATACCGTTGTCTGGTGTGGCAAACATCGAGACTAGTACCACCGCGGCACTCGTTTCCTGCCAAACGGAAGTCATTCAATTTTTCAAAAGATTTATATTAATAAATCGTTACGTGTAAGAGAAAATTACGATTCTATCTTTTTCGGTTCGTTTCTCGTCACTTTCATGACAGCTACTTTTCAATTCGTTTTGTTTCATTTTTTAGAGAGATTCCAAAGTGATGGACAAATGCAAGCAAATCGTCCAAACACCACAATCTCAGTAATCGAAGAATCGATCTATGCCATCTGAACATTGATCTCTGAACGCCATTTGTAACGTGCATTAATTATTATCTTATATTTAATACGAGTGGCTGCAATACAAACAAATAAACATGCACAAAACATGCCTGTTCCTCGTTCGCCATTTTGTTCTTGCTGTTTCTTCCTTCGACCTTCTGAGCGCGACAAACGAGGACTCTCGAATCGCTGATGTCCCAACAGTGGGCGGTTACGAGCCTGCCGCGAGATTTGGCATTTCTGCGCAAAATAATCATCATAAATATCTCCCGTTTTGTGATGCCTTTAAAGCATGAATCGATATGAAAGCAGTAAAATTGAATTTTTAATCGCTTCGAAGGTAAATTTCCGAATTCTAAGAAAGGTCAGACGTGCCTGCGTTCATCATTGGATTCGTTCATGCTGGCAAAATCGAACTCGTGTATCTGATCACCCTCGATATCCCAGACGTAAAGTATCGAGCTTGGCAGTAGATTGGACATTGCCACGGTTATGGACACGCAGCGACAATCGGCGTTGCATCTGGCTTCGATTATTTCGGCGAAATCGGCAATGGCCTCATAAGCAGCCATAGCTCTAGTGTGGAGCTTTGCTTCGCGTTTGCCGATGTCCCAAATTTTTAGGATACCGTTCAACGAGCCGACCGTTAGGTATTGGCCGGTCAGTTCCATCGTGATGGGTTCACCTTCTTCGGGCAGAGTTGGCAGGCTCTGAACGAGCGTGCCATCCATCGTTCTCAGCTGTATTATGGTCGGCGTCAGAATGATCAGCGTATTGTCGTAAATGAGAATTTTCTCGTTGTCGCAAGTAAACGAGCCAATAGAGGTCGGGGCGATTGTAGTCGTCGTACTAGTGTCACGATTGAGTCTGTAACTGTTCACGTGACGCCCCGAAGAGACAACGACGTAATCCCGACTCGCTGCCAATATCTGGACCTGCAAATCGGTCTTCACTGTACAAGAGTGCACCTTGTCGTTGATTTCAACCTCGACGAACAGCTGAGTGGGTGTCAATTGCGTGACGCAAGTGTCGTCGTTGAAAACCGCGCACATCGGTTGCTGGTGAAGAACGAACACGTTCGTGATGCAATTAACAGCGAGCAATGGATTTCGGAGCAAAGTCCCACCCCACGTCAGCTGCTTCACCGTACCGTGAATATTGCAAAATTTCGGTATCGCTGGCCAACCGTTTTCGTCCGTTTCCGTAGTTGATCGACGTTTCCACAGATATATCGTACCCAGGTTTGTGCCTGCCGCCAATGTCTCTAGAAGTCGATCGTCCAACGAGAAAATTATGAAAACAATGACACACAAATTCTACTGGCAATTTGATCATTTTAGGGCACTGAATACTTGGTAAAAAATTGACTGCAACGCTTTTCAGTCAATACCATTTTACAATAATGAGAAAATTTTGTAAAAAATTGACTACAAGTCTACAAATGTAAACGATTAGAAAAGTTTACCGTTATTTTTGCAAAAAGCCAGGCTGGTGAATATTTCTTGTGGCGTTGCCATATTTCCGTTGGAAGTCTCGGTCGGAGTCAAGACGTACGTGTCGCCAGTCTGCAAATCCCAACATCTGACGCTCAATTCACCAGTCAATACGGCCAAAGTATTTCCGCCGACCCAACACAACGCAGGACCGTTACGAGCCATGTCGCCTTTGCCGCTCAACTTTACCTAAACGAATATTGCGATATTTTCATTTTTTCGAAACTCTTTTGTTGAAAATCCAGTTCAGACAAAATCGTTCGTTAGAAACATGGAATCGACGTACTTGTGTCAATTCGACGAGACGACCGGTGACCGGGTCAGCTTGAAAATGGCCGATATTCAAGCCTTCCGTTAAAACGACCACGGAGTCTCGCGTCGTGTGATGAAGCAAGCAATGTAGCGACATCCCTTCGGTATTCAATACTTCCTTGCATTGACCCTGCGCGTCGATATAATAAATAACACCGTTCGTCGAACCGATGTAAAAGGACTGATCGTCCCGTCGCGAGTGCATTGCCATCGGTGCTGCTGTTCGCGGACGCCACGAGCTGAACAGATCCAGCGCCCTTTCATCTCCCGCGACCGCAGCTTTCGCCAAATCGCTAAAACATGAAGAAAAGCAATTAACCCGACATTAATTTTTTTCCCGTTTTAAAACCATTAAAAGGATCTATTTAATCGGAAATGTTCTGCTGATTCCGAATGTGCCCGATTTTTTGCCGAAAGTGGAAAATTAGACTGGGATAATGCGAAAAACCTTTTGTAAACTATTTTTCTGACGTTTTTTTCGTTTTTTTTTTTCATTTTTGAACTCTTAAAAGGGTCTATTTGATCGGAAATTTTATGCTGATTACGAATATCATAAAATTTTTTCCGAAAGCATGGAACGAAGCAAAGAAAAACGCGTTTTAAGATGTTTTTTACGATTTTTTCATAGGAATTTTGGGTTTTTGGGAAAACTAATGGTAGATTCGTGTTCAGGGGATCAAATTACATCGTAACGGACCTATAAAAAAAATATTAAAAATCAAAAATTTTTTTCGACTTTTGGGCAGAATACGTTTTTTCACTAAATTATCGATAACTTTTTTTCCTTTGGGATTTGGA
>JAPYZI010000762.1:0-47334 GCA_030523105.1 Ophioninae sp. A BG-2022a
TGGAAAAATTTGCAAAAATCGATGGTCCAACTTTAAAATTCTGCCAAAAATCGAAAAATCATCGGATTTTAATTATTAAAAAAGCATTTTGAAGAGAAAGATATAACGAAGAGATCGAGCACAAACTGGACTGGCAAATCCTAAAGGGAAGAAAGTTATTGACGTTTTAGTGAAAAAACTTCATTTCCCCAAAAATCGAAAAAAATTTTGGATTTTTAATTTTTTTTTCATTAGTTCATTTCGATGTAACTTTATCCCCTGAACACGAATATACCATTTATTTCCCCGAAAACCCAAAATTTCGGTGAAAAAATGTCAAAAAAATATTCTAGAACCGTTTTTCAATTTTCCCACTCTAATTTTGCACTTTTAGCAAAAACTGAAGCATATTCGTAATCAGCAGAAAATTTTCGATTAAACAGACCTTTTTGAGAGTTTAAAAACAAAAACAAAAAAATATTCAACTTTCCCCGGCCATTTTTCCGGAATCTTGAAAATCACGAAATTTCAAAAGGTCGTAGGGTGAGCTTTGGGTGAGGTAGTTACTCGCAACGCAGAATCCCAAAATTGTCATTACCGACGTAACGAGGTGCCGCGTCAGAAGTTTCCAACGTGTTCGTCACTCCCTTAAATATCCATATCTGAATTTCCTTATCAACAATCTACGATTTCATTGGGCTGTGAACAACGTAATGAAGTGCTCCTCGGACATTCCCGGTAATTATTAATAGTGCCGGCAACCACTTATAAATAATCAAGCATTACGGGGCCAAATTTATAGCCATTATTGCTGATAAAGAGGCTCCATACATTGCAACACACAAAAAAAATCATACATCTTGATCACTTCAAATTCAATTGCTAATTCGACTCACAAATTTACCAATAATAAATATGCGACTGATATTAGTTTTCCGAAGATCTTTAAAAGGTTTTTAATAAACGCTGAAATTACATTAACATTCGTACTCGATTAATTTTGCAAAAATTAACTTCATCATAACATCGCGACATTGACCCTCGTTGTTACAAGTCTCCACGCTATAGCTCGCTCGAAAACGATCTGCAACCACGCAAATAGCGAATATTTAGCAACCAACTCATTGAAAGCATAATAACTTGGTAGCAACCAGGAACCAACTCATTGGAAGTACCATAACTTGGTTTAGTTTGTTTAAAAGTGAATCATTCATCAAAATCATCGTATCAGAGCTTACATAACCTCCTAGGAATGTGAGAATCGCCGGTTAGACGGAAATTGCAATTCTTGTGGAGGTTCATTTATAATACTGGAAAAACTAGACTATGGAGGTGTACGTGTTTTTATATAATATTTTTTGTTAGTCAATAAGATTCTATTCCTATAAATGTCAACAGCGAACTTGCGGGTTATTCCAATAAAAAGTTTTAAATGACAACGTTGCTGATATTCAATTGCATCGCGTATCTGCAGAGTGCCTCTTTTAGCTGTAATTAAGATGGTGTGCTTAAATATGATATTGATATTAAATTTAACACTTTTAGTAACCCTATTTATTTGTGTAGAGTTGGCATAAAAATGAATGAAACCTATTTTGCCCTATGATGACACCTATTTTGCCCTATATTTTGCTCTGCCACAATTCATTTTGTTATTTTTAGTGTAGTAGGAAATTGAGGCATTTTTGTATTTTGTATTTGCTAATATATTTGCCGAGAACCCTTTCTCTATCGTTGTTATGCTGAAACCAACCATTTATTTTGTTTAGGCTGAAGGATACTGCAGCCCATCTGAGCAATTACGAAGTTCTGGACATTCTTAAAGGGCTAAAATCTAACAAAACCCAAAAATCTCGGAATCAACTGGCAACAATAACATATCAGACAATAAGATGTCTCGAGGAAACCCCTTGCAAGGAGCAGACACCAGAAAAGATTTGTGCTTTCTTGAGAGCCATTGAATCTTTCAATCTCACAAAAAGTGAAAAATTGATGCTACTGAATTTGTGTCCAAAAACTGCCCTGGAAATTCAACTGGTACAACTGCCTGCCTCACAAACCGCTGCCTCTGCAGCAATATTGTTCAAACTTTTGTATTCAGAAGAATGAAGATTCTTCAATTTGGTTCATTTTGTGCAGATAGTGGAGGACGGAGAAGATCGTCTCTCAGAGGAGGAAGTCGAGTCTTTACTGCACGTTGTCCAGGAACACTTGGGGGAGGAAGGAAAAGAGAAAGAAGAAGAGACTGCCTAGCGTACATAAATTGTTTTCCTTTTTATTTACATATCTCTTTATTTATTGATATAGGAAAAATTGAGGATAATTTAATGATAAATATTGTGTGAGCGTAGTTTCTGTTTGTTTTGTCCTATCTCTTTTGATCACCCAGATCATCTATCGAATCCTCGTCAATCTGAAAGAAATATATGCAAGAAGCTTTATCTATAAATCAAATATAAATAGGGAGTAACTCCATCTGTTTCCCACTAGTTTTACCTGTGGCCACTTTTCTGGAATTACATCGAGAAGGTCATCCTTAACGTCACCCTGGATAACAATTTCGTCATCACCAGTCACGCTCGAACCACACGCAAATTTGCTACCAAAGAACTTCGTAGCAACCTTGAGATCGATGTCTAGAAAAAACATAAAATGTACATCCGATTAACGATATTGGTTGCAAATGAGGACACGACGAGCAACTGTCAAATTTGAATGTATACCAAAAGTGCTAAGGCCTGTAACGACCGTTACAGACTTCTTCTTTCCTCTAGGAGCTCGAGACACCGTGACTAGTTTACGGACATCCTCCTTCTTCTTCGTTTTAAGCATACCCTTACCGCCTCGTTTTTGTCTCTTTTTCTCATCCTCTCCACCTCCTCCTACCTCTGCGGCGCCATCCTCTTTAATATTAATAGGCTAAATGTAGGAATATTCCACATATTGGCAGGAAATATAATTGTCTTTTCATTTGTGGCACAGCACAGTGGCCAATATTATAAAAATTGTTGCCTCATCCATAAAAATTATCGGAGTAGATTTTTAAGTTATGTTGCTATATTCTAATCTACTGCTGTGACGGTAAAACATGAACATCACAACGCATCTAACGGAAGCAATTGAATAAACCCCAAGATCTCCAAATGGAATCATATGTTAATTTATTGAAAGTTATGAATTTTTTAAATGCATGTTCACATCACCTTTGCAATTTAAAGACAGCGACAGGCTGATGTTTCAACAATGTGACGTTTGACCATTTTCTAGATTTCTCTTATGTGGTAACAGACATTAATGATACTTGTCAGAATGCAGACTCTTGAACCAAATTACTGCAATTCCCGAATTAGGATTAGAAAGTATGACTCATGGTAATGAAAGCACATAAAAAAATGAATAGTGTAATTTGCAAAATGTGTGAGGGCAACGATCAAGACAGTATTGTTTTAATATCAGGGACATGCCAAACAGCTCACCCAATTTGACTTTTTCAAATTCTGTAGGAAGGTTCCTCTCGAGCCACTGCTTGCATTTCTCGTACTCGGGATAATACTCGCAGTACTGTCCGCATCAGAGAAAGAAAAGAAACGTATTAAATGCATTCAGAAAATGTTTAATATCCATCAGTCGTATGGGAGTTACGATTTGGTTAACACGGAGATACAGTAATGTGTGGAATCGAACATTTTCAATTTCACAGAAATGCCACGATTACCTCAATAGGAAGTGAACAATTGCCGCAGTAGTGGACTTGAATTGGATACGTGACATTGGGATCCGGCCCTATCCGAAGTTCCGTTTCTATCTGCTCTGACATTGTTGGAGAGAACGTTCTAACCTCACCGATGCGTTTACTATTGATGCGCCAGAATCTATAGCTATAGGCAGTATGAGGTTGTAATTGCACTATTTGCCGGAAATCGATCCAGCACTCAGCAATTACAAAATTGACTTAACAGCTCGGTAGAAATCCGAAATAATGTATTATGATGCAAAACGCGATGAGAAATGAGTTGTAGTCGTTCGCGATGGTTGGAAGCGAATGAAATTGAGTCTATCAAGGCGATCGACTATACGAGAGCGGTAATTTTTTGGCTCGGGGCACAAAAGGCCTTCTCCACAGGTCTGGATAGTTGGGGGTAAAACATGAGTTCGAAACGAAGCCGGTGCTAGTAATGCAGTGAGCCGCTGTGCGAAGTGAGAGCCGTATTCATTTTTGGCTCACCGTGGCGCCCTCGATAAAAATAATTCGCCAACACGTCACTGATTGTGAGTTTCCTGCGCCGCCACTAGTTAGTAGCGCTAGTTATGGTATGAAAACCATGCTAGGGAATAGCCGCATAGACACCATCGATACGCGGATTTCATCCGTATTCCCGCTATTATTTACTGGCATGATACTATTATACGACATAATATCGAAATTAAATATAAAGCTATTCTTTACACGAAAAATTCAAATAGACGCATTCGCAAAAGGATAACCGATAATTTTAAACCGTCGAGTTGCGAATTTCGCGTCTACGCGACAAAAATATTCTCACAGAATAACTAGCGCCTGCCACAGGTGAGAGATAGAATTTAAGAAAATCAACGCATGTGGTAGTGCCGCCTGCCTTCTCCTTCAATCGCGCCAAGCGTAGGTTCCATCTTCCGTTTTTTGTTCCCTGTACGCCTTTCTGGTTTGCTTCCCCGCTACGGTTTCTATACCCAATGACCAGCTGGGGTAATGCTGGGATGCCCCTCTAGCTCCGTCTATCTTTAACCTGTGGCTAACGCAGTCTGCCGTCTCCGTTACGTTTTGTCGATTCTCTCTTTTTTCTCTACTGCACGAAGCTCTGCTGACAGTATTGCTCGCACGTTAATCGTGATCACTCGTGTTTCAAGTGTAGATTTTGTAAAAAAAATGCCGAGTAATAACACGTGTGCCTACGAAGGATGTACTAGTGTGAAACGGAAGGATCCAAATCTTTCGTTCCATCGCTTCCCAAAAGACGAACAAATGTGAGTATTGCATCTTTCGATTTGGAGACAATGTATCAGATACGTATACAACTGAAGGTGGCGAATTATCGAATCATACGGAAAATAGAGCGCAACAGGTGAAATGAGAAAACGTATCTCACGTGTTGAATATTTCTATGAAACAGACACAATTTTTCGTCCATTCTTTTTATTCACTTTGTTTTGAATAGAATTTTCTCTGTACCTACATTCTCAGTTATAAGTTTCATTTTTCAAAACCTTATTAAATCATGATCCGACAAAAAACTGAAGATATACCAGTGAAAAAAATGAGATACATGAGTGCAGGGGAGATAGCTGAAATCTTAGACCAAGATTTATTAAAGATGGATTATATTTAACCTGCAATAAAACCATTGAGCTTCAAGTCTATGAATTCTACTGAGCCTAATATTCGAATTTTCCCAAAATCTTGACCGCCTATAAGAAAACTGGGTTTAAAGATTTGTGAGGTTATGCCAATCTTCTATATATTCCTAAGTTCACGAGCGAGCTACAAGACAATTAAGTGGCAAGTTTGTAATTAAAGAACACGTAAAACATCCACATAACCTCAACAATTATCAAACTCTGTTTTCTCATAGACTTTTACATTTTTTGATTATACGGAGCATGAAGCTTTGTAGAATTGACACATGCAGGTGATGACTATTTTATTCAATGTTGAAAATGTTTCATCTTTGAGAAAACTCAGTAAAAAATTTGCAGCTTTCTCTCCCACATTCGACTTTTACTTGGTACAGCTTTTACTTCGCCGTAATAATAGTTGTCTTCCAAAATACTACTTTAATCGTTTGTTTAATAATTCACTCAAAATGGATACAGTATAATGATATAATATCTTAGTATCTACGCCAATAATTTATGTATTGCTAAAAACGGGTTCGATATTTGTATCTTTCTGAATAGTACGTGTACTTCCTGACTATTTATCATAATAAAACGATACTCTTGTGGATAATATGGTTACATGGGCAGAAGATCTCTTCTTCGTGACACGTCAGTGCACGTATTTGTGAATTCGTGCTCGACTCCTGTATTACTAATTTATATCCACATCGTCCAGTTGCAGAACATGGATTGCGAGATCTGGAAGCGTCAGCCTGGCGAAGAAGTCACGGGCCAAGATAGAGAATGAGCGGATTTGTTGCAAGCATTTTTCAGACTCAGACTTTATTGCATATGGTACTAAAGGGAAGCGAATTCTACGCCCTGGAGCAGTGCCCAAGGCATCAAAAAATATACAGCTCAAGGACTCTGAGCTCGCAAAAATTGCAGTTTCAACGCCTAATCTGGTGGGAATCACCCTGGCAACATTCGATCGTGCAAGATCCGCTCGCACTACTCCTGATGTCAAAAAACACTCCTCTCAAACTCATGATCTCTCATCGGCAGCACATGTCACTCCCGATTCCACGGAGAATATTTCCCCCACTCGCTTCTTCACGGAGATCACCTTCCCCACTCTCGAACTTAAAGCGAACTCTCCCTCCTCTCCTAGTCCTGCCGCGACCGCTTCCCCCACTCCCGACCCCGCGGAGATCGCTTCCCCCACTTTCGATATGGCAGAGACCGCTGGAATAATTCCTAATCCCTCGGAGATTGTCGTCGCAAGTCACGATTTCGCGGATCCCGCGTTTGCGGCGCCCGTGCTCGTATTGGACGTGTCCACGAGTAACATGGCTCCAAAAGATTCATACGGTCCAATCGCGCCGATCAGAAGAAAATGTTTGAATGAAACTCCGAAGGAACGACAGTTGAAAAAAACGATTCAATACTTGCGCGCCGAGATAAAGAAAAAAAATCAAATGATTCGCAGACAGGATATTGCTGGAAAAAAGCTTAAGGAGGCTGCTGCATTTGCCAAAGCCGTATACGCGTTAAACGCGAATCAACTTGCTTTCATTAAAATGCAGATAAATCACGCTAAGAAAGGACAGTGGTCCGAAGACGAAAAGCACTTTGCTTTGTCACTATATCGCAAGTCACCAAGTGCGTACAATTATTTGCGAGAAAACAAACGCTTTGCTTTGCCTTGCGTAACGTTAATCCGATTGTGGATCAACGATCTCAACTCGAGCCCTACGATAGATTCTGAAAATTCGCCAAACTAACGGTAAAAGTCAAGACTGCGTTCAATCTCGGGGAATAAAGTGTTTTTAATTGTAGTCATGCCATTAATTCTTTAATGAGCTGCAATAAAAAAAATATTCAAATGAAAAATAAATGATGATAAATAAGGAAAATAAATAGTGATGATCCACTACCATCACTCACTTTTGCAAATTGTAATATACACGACTGATGAAATATTGAAAACAATTTTGAAACATAAGCACAATCACGCGACGGCGTACTATTTAGATTTCGGCCTATTTTCGCGACGTTTGTATTTACGAGTGATGAGTGGGGCAAATGAGTGAGTCAAATGGCTAGTGACTGCGACAATCGCACCCGCTAGCGCCGCCAGTGGACGAGATCGGCGAAACATCACGACTTCACACGAGCCACCTCAGTTTGGAGGGAAACTGTGCTGTCGGAACAAGCCCGACGTACGCGTCCGATTTGCTGGAAAAACTTGGAACGCTACTTATCATAACCTTAAATTCGAACAACACATATCACGATATCACGTTTTCAAATTACGATATTTTTGGTCGACTGATTTATCCAACCAAAATGGGGAAGGAAACAGATCCCGAGGGTCCGAGGAAACGGAGAAAAACTGTAGCCAGTGCTACCGGAACTGCAACAAAAGAGGTCGACATGTATAAAGTATGAATGCATTCCTTTTCGTTTTGATATAATGAGTTGTTCAAATCATCAAATGATCTACGTTGGATTGATTTCGTATGTTTTGCAGACGATAATAAGCTACGAAGAGAAAGAGGCCATGGACCGATCGCCGGATGACGATTCCAAGAGTTTTCTGAACTGCTGCGAACGTGTACGCAAAGGGATGAGCGACATCGCCAAGCTCAAGAGTAGCGACAGTACAAACGTATGTGCAGAATGATCGAGACCTCCTCTGAAGAATAATACGATAAAAAAATTATGAAAAATCTTGCAGGCGAGGGATGATGTAAGAGAATTCCAGATTCAGACGTCTCTGGCGTTTCTCGAATTGAAAAAGCTCAATAGAATGGAAAAGTTCAGGACTAAATTTGCGAGAGATTCGTTAACTGCGGCTAAAAGCGCAGTAGATAGCAAGCATCTTCAGCTCCAAAACTTACTTTATGAGGTTATGCATCTCAAGAAGGAGGTCATAAAGTGTCTGCAATTTAAGTGTGTATTTGCAATGAGCAACACCCGACTTGACTTAACTAATCGTGTATTAATCTCACCAAATCGTTTCAACTCAGATCCAAAGACGAATCTATTGAACTAGTTCCGCTGGAGGAATTTTTCAAGGAGGCACCCGAAAGCATTTCAAGAAAGGTAAAATTGTTGTTTCTAAGATTAAACACGTATAGAGTTGATTTCATTAATTTATGAGGAAGTGTGAATAAAGACTTTTGTTATTTCATTAAATCTTATTACTGTACAGGAGGTTACGGAAAATGACAGTCATCAATTGAAACTTGCACGTCTCGAGTGGGAACTGACGCAGAGGAAACAATTGGCTGCTCTATGCGACGAGCTGTCGGACAGTAAAAAGGGTGTAGCGACTAGTATAGAGTCAAAGCAGGAACGCCTGGACAATTTGGGTCCTCAACTGCGCACGATTCTTGAAGCGAGCAAGCCACTTCAGGACAGTTTTGGTTTGCCCCTTGATAAAATTCATCAGGAACATCGGAAAGCGGCTTTGCTCGTGTCCCCGTTGTACGTTCTTTATGCGAAAACGTCAGCCTACAGAGATGCCTATGGTAATTGCAAAGCGAACCCTAGTATATAGAAAAATTTGAACTTTAGCGAAACGGTATCAAAGGAAGATGAATGCGTAGATGGTTTTGGTACTATCCATTGCCACTAGACATACGGCTTTTGTCACCTCCTTTTGGTGCGACTTTCACTCCGCACTTTCGATATGATTGCATTTTGTGGCAAATAGTGCAAAACGAAAATTATAGAAGTTGAGTTTGCAATTCGTGACAATGAACGAGTTATAAAAATGTCAAGGATTATTTTAGACAAATTCCATTACAGTCGGTTAAGATATGCATGCGTTTTCTAGTGTATCGCAAGCATACAAATTTATACGTACATTACTAAAAAAAATACACGTTTAACATCCAATCATGATATTGCAGAGCCGATGTTATCTGTAACCGTGGAGGGCGACGAGGACGATGCGAAACGGGTAAACAATCAGGAAAATCTACAGGATTCGGATTCAGATCAGGAAGTGCAGTCAGAAAATGTCGTCGAGGAAGTGCCGGTTCATAAAAAAAGACATCACCGATTATCGCGAGAAGCGAGACAAGAAGAGAAAAAGATGCGTCTCCTTCAGAGACATCCGTTGAGTGTACAGATCGTCATCAGTCTATCAAGTAATTTTTCGGCTCTCTTAATATTTTCCAATTTTCAATTCTGTTTATCAGGAACCTCAAGAACGCCTCCTTTGCATTTGTGAACTTAGAATATTTCTCTTCATTTTTCAGATGAAACGAAACTCACGTTGAAATTCTTCTATATGAGTTACTTGAAAGTCATTACCGTCGAATCGAAGCTGGATACCAGAGACTGCTGCAGCATAACTACTGGGTACAAAAATACTCGTCCGATATAAACGATATTCAAACCTTTATTGACTATACAAGAGTTATAATACCTATTCCTTTTTGTAACCAGGGATATGCTCATATCAGAGTCGGTGCTTCGGGAATTGTATCCGAAAGACTTGGGCCTCGAGAGTCCAAATCCCGCCAACAATTATCAACTGATGCGTCACAATTTGTCATCGTTTGATGCTCTCGGAGTTGGTATACCTTACAGATGGGCACAAAGAATGGCTGGCCTGCACTTCATATCAACCGACGTTAATGAACAAAAGGTATACGTTGATAATGAAAAAGGATATAGATTTTCATGTTAATGAGTATTGACACGAAAGGCCCTTTTCGAATTAATTTTTTTTACACGTATTATAAAAATGTAAAAAAAAATTATTATGTATTAATTTTTGAAGCATTTCAATCATAAGTCATAATTTTTTTTACTCAGCGAACAAATCAAGAACTCGCACAAGACAGTACTGAGAGTGTCTTGCGTGAAATCAAGCGACGGGTTAAGGCCCGACTTGATCTGTGTTACGAAATTAGGCTCCTAGAAGGAGGAACTTTTCTCCCGTCAACTGCCTCGAACGAACCGATACCCGATAAAGTCGTTACGGAAGTACATCGATTCACGACCATAACGTGGAAGAGTTATTCCAGTAGTCCTGATACTCTTGGATTTTGCAAAATGGGTTTTGTTACACCGGTGGATATATTTTACGAAGCAGTACTTCGCCGCGGAAATAGTGAGTATATAAGAAAATAAATCAAACTATATCTATAATCAAACACGAGGTTGATTAAATTCGCGATCAAATTCTAAAACGGAACATTCTCCATTCTCGAATTCAGAAATAAAATTGAGGCCTAAAAAGCGTGGTGAGCTGATTAGGAATTTATTTCAAGAAAGTGAAAATTAACGCTATTTCAATTCTAATTAAGTCTAATAAAAAAAACATCTCGATACAAGAATAAACATTTATTTGCAGATGAACTTATAGCTCGTATCGCCATAAAGCCAGATTATCCGAAAGTCTCGGCGGTATTCAGCATAACCCTGATCCCCTCGATCCCGTCGTCGGTCGATGTTGTCCGGGACATGGAGCGAGAGGTGAACGTCCTCTGGAAAAAACCGCCGACCCTCTCCTTGCAGTTGCAACGTCTTCGCGCCTGCTTCGACATTTTTCTTGAAACCGAGAAGATCGTACCGTCGCGCGAACAGATATTCTTTCATCCAGTTAAAGGTCGAACGCGTGCGAGACCTTACAAGTATCTGGCACTGGGAGGCGGCGTTTTCACTCAGCGCTAGTAGTACCTGATGAGAAACTGAGAAAAAAAGTTTTAAGTGGAAAAATGTCGTACAATGTTCAACGGCGCATTTTCAGGGAATAAAGTTTTGACGATCATTGCAATATAGTCAAAGATGCAATCGATTGACAATTTTTCTTATTAGAATGATCTCGGTGGAAGACTTAAGGTTCATAGTGAAATAGAAGTTTTGGATTTCAGTGGTCGTATCTAGTCACTGTTTCGTAAACGAATAAATAATGCATAGCAAAGATTCGAGCTTACATTGATCTTCACGCGTCAACTATCCGATATTTCGCCAGATCTAGAGCAGAAAAGCGGCACAGTTTTAAATCGCGGTTTGTGGTTTGCCGGCAGGTATTCTGGACATGGTGACGAGGTAGTTGCGCAGGCTTTGTCTTAACCGGCTGTTTTCGAGGACCAATCGATCGAGATCATTCTTCTTGTGTATATTCCCAGCTTTCACGTAATTGTACTGTTCCCAAAATTTGTCCATTTTGTCATATGGGCTCGTAACCTACGGGCAAATATTGGATTGAAGCTTCGATTGGTGACGGAAAATAGATTATATAAGTACATTTTTTACTACGCTTACACATGGTGTATGCGTATGATCAATCGTTTCAGCGTAATGTATCGCGTATTTTTTAACAGCCAGAGCAGCGGGCTCTAAGTTTGAGCACATTTTGAGATGCAACAACAGCGCGGATGCCTTGTCCTCGATTATTTTGAGCTCGTTGATGACAGTTCCACTAGAGACACTCAAACGTTTCAACTGAATAGCATCCATTGTTTGATGAATTCTCAGTTCTTGTCTCGATTTGCATATGCTTTCGTTGGATCTTTTGACTTGATCGGTGAGCTCTTCGATACATCGGTGACGTTGGTTCATCAACTTGTAATAAGTTTCCTTCAGGTCCTCTATGCTGCATCGAAGATTCCATTGCAATCGATTGAACTCTGCAGCTTCTGATCGCGATGTACTATCCTGTTCCTTCAAATATTCGTACTGTTTTCTCTTCTCAGCACTCGACGTCTCGTATTCCGATATAACATTGACGAGAAGTATCCAAAGATTCTCCATTCTGCCGCCCACTCGTTGCTTCAACAGCATGATATCCTCTTCCTTGGAATGCTCAATCCCACACGTGTTAACAGCGTTACGAGTTTTCGTTTTTACTAGAATATTTTCAGTATGCATCGATTGTGCCAATATCACGGTCTCCAAGTATTTCTGCTCTTTCGTGGCTACGCTGCTTACGACGTTGAGTTCCGCCATCTCACCGTTTTCTTTGGCACCTATAGCCAGGATGTAACTTCCGTGCATGAGTTTCAGCCATTCCATGTGACGACCTGATTGGTAGATTATTTTGTTTATACTTGCTTATTTTTTATACAAGAACAGGTGGGAAAATTTAAGATCTGAAAAGTGATTCGATATATCTCGAGTCACCCTGATAAAGATCCAATACTGACAACCCTGAGAGGAATTCGGAAATCATAAGTACGTACTGTCTTACCGATCAACTTGTCTATCATTTCCATGTGAGATTCCTCCAGTTTTCTGTTGTTCAGCCCCACCGTTTCCAATTCCTCGTAAAGCTTGTGTATAAGCGCATCTTTGGCCTTCAACGTTCTGTCGAAGTTCTTCCAGAGATAATCAACTTCGTCGTACAATTCCGTGCGCTTTATTTGCCGGAGCTTGTAACGCCACTCCTCGTTTATCTTCGCGGTGTTCAATCGAGCGAAAGCCTCCTCGCGCCTGAGCTTACTCTGCAAACAGATAATAATTCGCGTATAGAATGGATATGAGTAAACTCCAAATAGTATGATATGTATATGTCGAACAAGAAATCATTGTAATTTCTTCAACTCCATCATTTTCAGCGTTCTGGTAATATCATGACACGCCGATTAGTGACTTTCAGCGAACTTTCATACCTTTGTGAAAACAGCGATCAGTTCCTGTTTTCGTCGCTTCGCTTCTAATTCCAACTCTGCTCGATGCTGCAAATAACGTAAACGTTCCTCATCACTCATACGCGCTAGTTTCGATCCTTTTCCTTTTTTCTTTTTGGCAGGCATGTTGAAAATTTTTCTATTGCATATAAGACTTGTAAACTGTTGCAACTTGGTCAGTTTCCCGTTCAAGATGCACTCAGCAGGCCGAATGTTTGATCGATAATACGTAAGCACTCTTTTGTGGGAGTACGAATATTCCATTTGTTTTTAAGTGTACACGCATCTAGGCATCGTCAAAAAGCTACTGTACTACTTCCAAGTCCGATTAATAATCAACTTACCCTCTTATTCTTAATTATTGCATATGTCCTCCAAATTCACATTTTCGACAAATTTTCGTTTCGATATAACTGAAAGAATATTAATATTTAATATTCTTTCGAAATCGCATTCGGACGTTTCATACTTGTGTCTTCGCGCTTATCCGTCACGTGACCCGAAGGCGATAGTAACAATAATAAAATGAAGTTATCATTTTTTAGTAACAGCGCATGCGACCAAAGCTGATTTGAAGTTTGTGTAAAAGTGGAGCATCGTTTCCTTCGATATCTATGTGAATAGATATATTTGCAGAGTCGAACAACATGGCTCTTCGTAAATTTATGCATCCGCGAAACAAGTACAAGCAGGGTCCCGATTTTAAACAATTGGCTATTCTCTACCCGGACTTTTGTAGCCACACGATGACAGTGAGTATCTATTTCCTACAACATAACCTCTTCAATGGCGGTGCTCGTTTGTCTCTTTCGACAAAAGACCAAGAGTAGTGCCATTTAAAATGTGTTGCCATGTGCAGGACCTCACCGGAAAACTACGTTACAACTTTAAAAGCAAAGAAAGTTTGCAAGTGCTCGCCAAGACTCTTCTCAAACATGACTTTGATCTGAATGTTGAGATTCCTGCAGAGAATCTCGTACCTGTCATGCCCTTGCGTCTCAATTACATTCTATGGATTGAGGATCTTGTAAACTATGGAAAGTTAACAAACTGCGGTGGAATTCATGGAATTGATATAGGTAATCATACAAAACGGAAAAGTGTAACCGACCAAGATATCAATAACAATACTCTTGACAGGTACTGGTGCAGTCTGCATATATCCGCTGTTGTGTTCCAAATTGTACGGATGGAAAATGACTGCTACTGAAATATCCGAAACCAGTATCGCCTCTGCAAATAGTAATATCACCAGGAATAATCTTGAGCATCTGATAAAAGGTATTATTGGAAACAGACACAATTAACACTGACGGTTCTTCTAGAGTTGATAGACAGGGCAATACTACTATAAAGGTCTAAACAAAAAAGGGGTCAAATATTTTTTTGTGTTTAAGCAAACGTTTATTGAAAATCTATGCCGAAATTGCATTAAATTTAGTGTATATGAAAAGATTGAAAAAATTGCGTATCTAAAATAGAATTCTATTCTCATATTTATAATTTATTGCAGTAATCCATGTGAAAGATGAAACATCAATATTGACCGAAGCGTTGGAAGAATCGGAGGACTATTCTTTTACGATGTGCAATCCGCCTTTTTTCAATGCTGAACAATTCATCAAACGAGACAAACGTTTGCCACCGAGGAATGCCGCAACTGGCAACGAGTCCGAACTAGTTGTTGAAGGCGGTGAAAAATCTTTTATAACAAGATTGATCTGTGAAAGTGAATCGCTGCGAGAACGTGTCAAGGTTTACACAACAATGCTCGGACAGAAGAGCAGCTGTGCATTTTTCAGGTCCGAGCTGAAAAAACGCAATATACGCAACACCACTTGGACGGAATTTTGTCAGGGCCATACAAAACGATGGGGATTAGCGTGGACGTTCGTATCCAAAGAAATCATTGACTTGACAAAGGCTCCGGTTATAAGAACGCGAGAAAGCTGTCAAGCGACTGAGCAACAGATGGGTCGACCGACGGAAATCATATTCCCGGTGAACGACAAGATCCGCGACGTCGATCAATTGGTGGATACGCTTAAGACTTGGATACGAGAATTGAACGTGCGTATCTGGTTGAACCCTTCAAATACTACAAGCAAATTTCGAAATTATGATTTTTTAGGAAAGATTTACGAAGATTATGATAAAAGTCGGGTATCCTTGATTTTCAATGTGTAACAGATCGAGATGGAAGAGTTGGAAGTAGCGACGAAGGAATTCGCAGGCTGGACGTGTCGTCTGAAAGCCCACGAGGATACATGGTCTCATGCGCGTAGAAAACGAAGGTTGGCGCAAAGGGGAGAGCGCTCGACGAAAAAACCCCGTCTCGAGAGTCCCGAAGCGACGAAGAGCGACGAAGATTGCACAGGCTCAAATGATGATCGCGGAGCGGAGAGTACTGGACCGTCTGGAACTTCGAATTCGCTCCTGGAATGCAGTGTCATAGTGGGCAACCTCGAGTACGAAGATGCCGCTGACAAAACGGATGAAACGAGTATGATTAAAGTTTGCATCTTGTACGAGGGCGGTCACGGTGGCAAAAACGCCCTAGAAACCCTCCGTCAGTATCTGATAAACAAATTGAATATCCGCGACTATTTGCTCAGTAAGAGCGGATCCAAGCGTCTCAGGAAGAAGAGACGGAAGGACAAGAGAGCTGAATCTGTCGGTACCGCGAGTGAATAGATATATGTGCATTTTGAATACAAAATGGTCTATTTTCATGTTGCTGGTCTTTATCAAATTATATAACAGACTCATACACGTAAATCAGGTATTTAACTTCATAACAATTAGTCGTTCATTCTTATTAGCTAGAACCTTTTATATGATACAACTCTACTAACAGGTGTGATAGTACACTACTTCGGTATAACTATAGGTAACCTATGAATCTACATATATATCCAAACGGGTAAACTGCCGTATGTCTATATATTGCACCTAGTTATTTTCTTCTTCACTTCTGTTAGTTTGGTCGCCACGAATGTTTTTGTGCATGCCGTTGTTAACATTCTGAACACATCCATGATGATGCATCGGGAATGATGTTTATGAAAGTCCCGCGTTACGCGGTACTCGACTCGTAGAAAGAAGGAAGGAAAAAGGGTCTTTTTTAATTGTCATTTCTTTCCTCGCCGTGTCACCATTCGTCGTTCTTCTTATTGTTTCGGCACTTTAGTCCCCTTACATGTCGTTTAAAATTTATGTTTTCGGGCGTGCTTGCGAGCGACGAACTATTGTTCTTATTGTTTCGGCACTTTAGTCCTCTTACATGTCGTTTAAAATGTATGGTTTCGGGCGTGCTTGCGAGCAACGAACATTATTGTACTATATATATTGTAGCAATATTGAACGAATTATTTGCAAAAAGAAAAAAAAACAACTGAAACTCTTGGCAACGGTGGCTAGCCCTTGCGTGACTACATGTCTATTGGACTCGGTCTTGTTTACATCGCCGTATAGATTTGAATTAACGCGACCATCGTACTTCTTTATTTTTAATGCGCCAATGATTACTCATTTCGCTGAAAATTAACTACCGGATGACCACTTATCGAATTACTCGCGCTTCTTTACGCGATTCGTATGGCAAAATAAAATAATAATTAAAAAAAAACATTAACACCGGGCTAAGGAAGTACAGGGATGAATTATTTGTGAAATTAATGACTGATGGTACAACGATTTTTTGCACGTTTTTAGAGTTTCGCCAAAGTACCCATCGATAACACTTTTTTTGAGTTTCGACTCTAATATATTTTGATCGCCCTTCCGTACCACATTTCATTGGCTCAAGGATGTAAATCCATTTGTAATTTTGAAATCCACGGCATATATACCTGCACAACCACAATGCAGCGGTAAGAATTTGATTGCGTGCTAAAAACGTGTAACAAAATCCCCTCTCCTCCCTGGGAAATCTTCCCCGAAAATATGATGCATAACTAATGAATTGTAGGAAGCACCAGCGGACCTATCGCAGTTGAGCATCGAAGAGGAACGTGGTATTAGATTGTAGAAGAGTTCGTTTAATTGTTCTCGTTTCTTTTTTTTTTTGTTAATTAAAAATCTATTTTGTGATGCAATTGGGCGGGCGACTAATACTGACGATCAGCAAACATGATTTTTAAAAAATATCTTTCAGATGCTAAATACGAAGTGTCCCGCAATATGAGGCAGTGTTAGTCCAACAGCGGTTGTTGCGCATCGTAGGCGATGCCTTAATCTGTTTTACTTTTTCCTTTGTGTGCTACTACTGAAAAAAAACGTACTACATTCGCGCGCCTATGCCGTTTTTCTTCTTTGTGCCTGCATGCTCTACAAAATGTTTCGTTGCTACGTAAATACGTTGACAAATATAGCATTTTTTACCTTTTGAAATTGGATCGAACACTCCGCATTCTTTTTCTTATATTTCTTTTTTCCGATTCTTCGGGCATTCGCTTCAAGACTTCGTTAAACCTGCAGTTTTTCGATCGCGGATATTGTTTCCTGAGTATTTCGAAAAAAATCCTTTAAAAAAATGCATGTTTGAAAACAATTGCAGGGGTTATTTCTACTGGATACGTAAAGGGCGCAATGTGTTTGTGTGTGTGTGTATCTTTTTAACTCTTGCGATGTCACCTTCACGGCTGTACGGTCGATTTGCTCATGACGCGAGATTCGAGGGACAGCAATTACTTCATGAGATCTCCGATCCAAGCGACGAATGTCATAAAATTACGTTTCATTATCGTTTGCAAATCGCCCACCTTGAAAGTGCTCTCGTTAACGCGTTTGTTCGCGGGCACGTGTGTGTATATGTTTGTGGCACATGATTATAAGTAATTACAGCGTAAATCATCGCCACGGCGATAGACGATTAACGTAAAAAAACAATGATAACAGAAATAGGGCTGAAAAATAAGACAAGAAATTTTCACCGATGGACAGCTCACTCTTGGTATTTCATTACTCTCGGTTGTGCGAGCAGATTTTGGCTCTTGTGTGTTCCACAATTATACGTCATAGTCGCGCCTCAGGAAATATGACTGAGCGAGCAGCGATGACGGCCGGGACTCGATACACCGCGAAGTCTTCGGTTATTTCAAAGAGCTCAGCTCTTCGTGATAACCGAGCTCAAGGTTTCATTAACGCTCGACGCTTTGGTCTCTCCAGCGATTTTGTTCGAATTCACCTCGATCTCCTCCACTTCTTCGATAATCAATTTCTCGCTAGTGTCCTTTTCATTCTTCTCCTTCTTCAACGCTGCTTCCAAAGATTTTAGATCGCGCTCTGGCGTCTGCTCCTTTTGACGTTTCTCAATCTCGGCTTTGAGATTCTCAATGTCTTGTTGGCTTATCTGTACGAACAGTATACCGTTTATCACGTTGAGCATATCGAGCACGCTTCCCATGCTGGGCGGTTGTATCTGTATCGGCGGCAGGCTGACACCTGGTTTTCCCGTGTATATCTCGTTCATCTTTTTCTGCAACACAACCGCCTGTTGCGTCAGATGACGCAGGCAATCGCTGCTCTCTTTCGTCTTCTCGTGTTCTTCGCCCAATTGCTGCTTATATATCGCGTAAGTCTCCTTCTCGTTGTTCAGAGCTGCTCGAAAATCTCCCATGCACGATTGCGTCCTCGCGACGAGATGATAAGAGACCGCCACTTTTAACGAACGCGGACCGTGATAGCGGAGATTCAGAGAGAGCGCATGCTCGAGGAAACGAAGTGACAGCTCGTATTCACCCACCGCGTGAAGTATCAGCGAGATATTGCTCTGTGAACGAAAAAGATTAACGGAAATTAAAAAATTTGCGGAGAACGCGGTTCGTCATCACGGTGTTGGATAGCTCGTGGACTTTGCCGATCATCTATTTCCCAGTTTCAAAAACATTCATAATTATCAAGATGTGGTTTGTGAATTTTGTGTATTATTGTAAAACGCATTTCTATTGACTTAAAAACTATCCTTTATGTTTCTCGGAATGTACGGCGATCACAATTGTACTTCAAAGTGATTGTTTAGAATGATATAATCACGAACGATATCCGATGTTTGAACTGAAAGGTTTCAGAATAATCGGGAGATGTATGTATTGTTAACTTACATCAATGAGGGCCACTTCCGGATGATCCTCGCCGCAAACTAGTAGCGCAAGATATCTTGCTCTGTATAAAAGCCTCAGCGACACGGAAACTTGGCCATTCGCAAATGAGTAGAGTGCCAGATGTATCTGCAACGAAAAGAAAGAAAAAACATGCAACGTTCAATACTTTCTAGAATGAGTAATTTTTTAGCTGGGAATGAAGAAACGTTCGCGAAATATATGAACTCCGAATAAATCTGAAACTTTGGGTCCCGTTTTTTTCATGACTTCTCTTGACATGTCTTAAGTTTAATGTCATTATTTAACCTTTCATTCACATACATGAAAAACTACGTCAACACAAAAGAATTATATACTTTCAACGGACGAGTTGATCGATGTCGGATGTTGCATAGATAATGAGGAAAAGTGACGTATTAATGCATTTAAGTAATAATAATAATGATTTAAGAGTATAATTGCATTGGGAACACCACGCTGGAAGTTCCATAAATTCTCAACAAAGTTTCGATCGGTAACGAATCGTATTGTGAAATGCAAGAAGATGAGAGGTAAAAAACTTACGTATTCCGTGATTGTGTAAGGATGATCGATGCCGTTCACCCTTTCAGACATTAGGACAGCTTTTTGTTGGGTAGCTAGTGCTTCACCGTGATCGCCCATAATGTAATTAAGCCGTGCGAGCATTCTCAGACACTGAGCGATTTCGGGATGCATCGCGCCGTAAACGTTGTTCAACAAATTCAAGGCTTCGCTTATGAGCTCGTAGCCGTCTTTCAGATAGCCCTGCTGGATCTTGCTCTGACCCGTTGTATAGAAGTTGTACGCATCGCTCGCCTACGTAATACATTTTGGTAAAAAGAAAAAAAAAGATACGTAACTTATAGCAGGCAAACATTTATAGCTGTCGTTGAATGGAGATGAGACGTACTCGTGGATTGATATGCTTCACGATGGGAAAGATATTAAGTATGTCCTCCTCGAAGAAAGTTGCCCGATTTTTATTTTCAAAGTTGTATTCCCGCAGAAGTATCTGAATGCCAGTCTTGATGCAAAAGGCGCGCATTAACGATATCTTCTGGAGGTGAAAGTGTTCGATCATTACGTCCAAAGATTCAGGCACTGGTGTCTCCCAGTCGTAATAGGCCTTGAGATCCGCTTTGATCTGTTGCCAGAGTAGCTTTGGTGTTAGACTAGCCCATTCGACTTCTGATTGCTGAGGTCCATTGATTCTACCTTTCCTCTTGTTGCGCCGTTTGGCAGTTTTACTCTGAAGCTAATAACGAAAGTTTTTCGTTAAATCCGTGGACGAATGCGATTACTTTTGGAAACAGACATCGAAAAACGTTTAACACAACGGAAAGTAGAACCGTACTTCTTCCAGATTAAGCTGCGGATGAGTGAGTTGCGCCGACGATAGAAAACAGTTGAGGAAGTGACTTATTGCTGCTGAAAGGCTCATCAGTTCTGTACCCTGCAACGGTAACGATGAGTACACTGAACGCCAACTTGGGAGTGAAAAAATGCAATGAATACTTGCCTGCATGTACGACGTGAATACATGCTTGGTCGATCGCAGTAAAAGTTCCGAAACGGCTATTCGATGAAGATACTTCAATTGTGGTACAGCAGCCAACATGGCCGCGAGTTTGCCTAGGTATCGAACATTAATACCTCTCAGGTGTAGGGCCTCGATCAGCGTACTCCCATCCATAGCGGCTGCGGTGTGATCAAGGCACTCACGAATCTGTTGACCAATGCTTCACTGAAAAGCTTGTCGCGAAACGTATTCCGTGCATTGCACAGCAGAACTTAAATCTTGAACTCACGAAAGTGGGAAGCTGCACAGTGAGCAGAAAATCAGCGGCGTCGCGAACCAATTGCCTTTGCTTTCTCAAGGACTCGCCGTTCGGATCGGGATGTCGAACACCCGGCGAATAAACGTCTGGATTAAATTTAACATCGAATTCAGCATCACGGAGACTGCCAACTGCCGCGGCTGCTCTTCGCACCATATCCTTCGTACTCTCTTCGACTGAAAATAAAATGGGAGATCAATGTAGCAGACTATTTTCGTTTTTGGGATCTAGTCACCCAAAGTATTATGGAAGCATAAAAAAAACTAATTTTCATAATTTATTTCTACAAACGGTCTCCGCCATTTAATTTTTTTCACATATCATGTAAAAAGCAAAAAGCACATGAAATTATTTACGTTCTTGCTTTTCTCCACCGGTTATGGAATTTGTGATACTTTCGACGATTTTTTTAGCTTCCTCAGCTTCGATGATTGATTGCACGGAATCTTCCTTATTACTATCAACGATAGTGTTGCTACTGCCTGCTTTCTTGATTTCTTTCTCGTTTTCGTTTTCCTTTTCTTTCTCTTTTTCTTTGTCTTCCTGAAATCCCGAAAAATTCGTGAATAGCGATTCTGCAAAAAAATACACAATTCGTTCTTAGCTCTACTCCGCAGACGAAAAATTTACCTTGGAAGAAGATTCTTTATCCTTCTGCGATATTCTCGCTGACGTGAGTTGTTGGAAATGGACAGCCGCGTGTTTTATGAATTGGACGTATCGCGCCTCGAAGAACGAGTCTATAAGTTCTTGTCGCAGGCAAGCCAATCGATGCTTGTGCTCGACCGGAAAACCGAGTGCCCGGGCTTCTTTGCTGAGTTCAACACCTTCCACTGAACACAACGCAAATCGATTAAATATAGAAAACGTTGATCATGAATTACTGCGTTTTAGACGGATAGATTGTAATAATTTACGTTTCAAAAAGTTGACATCTGGTGGAAAAGTTCTCAAGAGATCGAGAACATAGTGACGCGAATCATTTCCGATAATTCCCTTGCATTCGACGCTACTGCACAGCTCGATTTCTTCACCGGCGTCGTTGATCACTTTGTGCGGGAGAATCTTCAGTTGCTGGCCAGCTTTGTGTAACTGAATGAAATTTAAACGGTACAAGAGAAGCACCAAAAAAGGCTTTTAAATTAAACCGATCTCACTTTGCTTGGTCACTCTATTTTACTCGCAAAGTTTCGTGATGACTTTTCAATGATAACTTAATCATGGATTCGGCCGTGGTGAACATACAAAACTGTTTACCAATTCTTGTCAAATTTAATCTTGGCTTTCAACGATGCTTCATATTCAGCAGACAACCCCCTATGATATTACACATTTTTTATTTCCATTTGTGAAAAAAAGATATTAAAGTCGAAAAAGCATTATTGATAACAAAAGTCATAAAGCTTTCATGACGAGGCGGCGTTTCGGAAAGCGGGCACGAAGGAATTAATCCGCTTTCTCATAATAGCAAATAGATTAGTTTGCGTCATCATTTCAAGTAACTCACGAGTTCCAGATATTTGGGATGGGTGAGGACCGTTTTTCCGAAGTCGATGGAGCCATAGACGACCGATTGTTCCTGATCACGTTCCAATATACCTGGAATAATCGATTGCGCGGTAACCCGATATCCTCGATAGTCGATGACGACAGTCCCGAGGGTGTAGAGGCCCGGAAGATCGACGGCTGCGAAAACCCGTACACCCTGGAGATCGTTCCGGGGTGCTACGAACGCGGCGGCATCACCGCCGAGCTCTTTGTAATGATCGCGAACATCGAAGCCCAATGAGAAAAATATGTTGTTCCATATAAACATTTGCATTTTCGCTTCCTCGCCGGGATTAATGGCCATAACGTTGCCATCGATAACGGCGACCGCCCCCCTGGTAGCTGCCGCGACAAAGTCACTGTGAACTTTGAATATCGCCCGTTCGCGCAACAAACGCTCCGGAAGATTTTTTCGTGGCATTTCCCTAGTCGTTTGTAACTCCTCGTTCCAGTCCCTTGTTTGTCCAGGAATATGCTCCTCATACCCGAGCTTGGAGGAAAATGCTGCAAACAATTCGTTACCATATTAAAATTAAATACGCGATAAATGCGCAATTTATTTTTATATTATTTTTCATCGTTTCTTCGTCGTAAATAATTTTATGAACATATTATACGTCTTGTACTCACATTCGAAGGCATTGGAATTTAAATACTTCACAATCTGATAAAATCATGGAACATCTCAAGCACTTTCGGAAATTATGAAGGTAATCATTTTAGATATTAAGAACGCTCAAGAGTTTCGGCATTTGATTTCGGCAACGATCATTTTAGTAGATAATGTCGCTAGTAATAATCATAGCTGCACTTGTGTGTTTTGTTTTTCGTTGATTTGAGAAATTTGTTGATGTTGATTCGAAAAATCCAAACTGATTTCGCCCGTTTCTTTCCAAAAGCTTTCCGAAAACTGAATACAAAAGTAAATGAAAAAAGCAAGTTTTCAGGCATTGCTTCGAAGTTGTTGCATATAAATGGTATTTGCAATGAAAGTTCATAACTATTCAGTGAGTTTAAACGGTATTTAATTTATATCGACTTACGAAGTGCCAGAATTCTAATCACATGAAGATCTTCGTTGGGAATCCGTATTTAAAGCCTGATTGAGGTCGCTTTGCCAAGATGAGAAAATATCAAATTCGGATGAGACGTAAATACTTACTATCTTCAGCGCGTATGGCGTCAATCGTATGCTCCGTTTGTTGGGCGCTCCATGCGTAGAGCTGATACGGTGTAGCGACCCTCTCGAAGGGGTGCCTCTGGGTTCGGCGTTTCTGCATTGCAGCGAAACCCCGTTTAAACGCAGGGCTCAGTTGATTCAAAAGTTCAATCAGACTATGGCAAAGATGACTGGGAGTCGCGGGTTTCGGATTGAAGCACTCTTTCGACGATTGATTAACGAAAAAGCCACGAGCACAAGCGGTCACGTAATATTGTTTGTCCTCGAGGGTTATCACTTGAAGATACATGAGATCACCATGAAGCTTTCGGTAGCCGGGCGGTGGATTCCAACCTGAGGTCGTCAATACCTGTTGAGTCCACGAACATTCCCGTTACAAAAATTTCTCTCCATTGAAATGGATCGAAAGGAAATATTAGATAAGCTTTGTACATTAGATTTCAATAAGTTCACTTAATTTCATCACCAGTTCTTGTAATCTACGTTTCATCGGTTGCGAGATAAACAAAGAGTATTTAATTTATCACAGTCCTAAAAAACGTTTCGACGTGACTATTTAAACAAAAAATACACAAATTCAGGATTTTCTACAAAAAACTGGTCCCACTTATCTACTTTCAAATGTATTCTTTTTTCGATGACTTTGAATTTGTGGAAAGTCTGAATTCAGCTTTTCGCGAGGACCAAATATCTGTTATACCCTAAGCCCAGTTTCATTTCCCAATATCTATGTTGTATCTGTGTGTGTTTTTTGTTTGAGTGAAAAATCGCGGGTTGGATTCTTTTTAGATTCGATTTAATTGATATCTGTGGCGGGAATATTTCATTTCCGATATGCTCCTATTGTATAGCCTATAATATCCATTTGTAAATGAAATTAATCAACTAACTTTTCACTCAGTCCAGTATGTCCTGGCATAACCTAAAACGAGACTATAGAGTTTCTCTCTTTCTATCCTATCCATATGTATGTCTAATAAAAAAAGGAATATAAAAATTTGTTAGCCCTCGCAATTAGCCGACAAACGTCTTCAGTGATCGCATTCTTGAAAGTTACGAAACTTTTTGGCAGTTTTGACACGCGGATCTCCAATTTTGCTCAAACGATGAATTTAGGTGGCCTCGAGCATAATTCCGAACGTTTCAATTCGAGTTTGCAAATAGTGTCCAATTTCTTCGCAATTCGCACCTTTAAGCATGGTGGACACTTTTGTTCCTTGGCTTGAGGTTGAAGAGGCAGGAGAGGTCTCTCCTTGCTTCCAGGAATAATATAATCCGGTGGAGTGCAGTCAACAGCATCAGCTCGGCTCTTCTTCTTCTCGAGAATATCACCGTTCGTGACGACATTGAGAAAGGACAGACTGCTGCATTCGGTACCGTTGTAAGCGTCCGATGGATCGATTGACTTCAGTAGATCCCTTACGTGTCGCACGTGAATCCTCGCTTCGCGCATTGTGTAGGGCTCTTCGACTACTCTGATTACCGAGCCCTCTTTCAGGCCCTCGATGTTCTTCAACTCGGCAAAGTTGTCGAGCGTGTTGCCGTGTAGTTGCAGCGAGAAACAGGTACGATGACACGTGTCCTCGCGGTCCATGAGCAATTGATGAATCTCCTGTGGACGTGACAGGAAAGAAAATCTTTTATTCGAATTCTCCAAACTTTCTCATTGATGGATTCAGACTTGTGACAATCACATATTTTTATGCTCTGTGTCAGAGACTATCAGCTTGAATTTTTTAGAACAAGATTTTCATTGATCAGTATGAAAAAAGACAAATGGACTTTGCCGTCTCGTCATTTAATGGCGAAGTTTATGGCTCTGAAGTTTCCAACGTTGGCACGCAACGAATTCGTTTTCCAATTTCTTATTTTCATCATTACGGTAAATACATTTTTTTTAAACGTCCGTGTGACTTTCGCAGGCCAAATTTGTGTACGGAAATTTGGATATTGAACGTTATCTTCGTTGCATTCGAAAGGTACAACATTTAACGTCTTTGACGCTGCTCCTTCATTAGAAACATATTTCTTATAACATACTACGAGAATTTAAGCTAAAATTCATTCCTTCAAAAAAAACGTATGAGTGTTTTTGTGCACGAAAAAAATCATACAAATATAACTTCGTCTGTTGATGAAATATGCTGAACACCTTTTCATTTACATTTCAATTACATTTTGAGGAAACTCGTTCATGTAGAAAAGCTTCGATTGTGAGTTTAAAAAAATGATACCAAACTCGACCAACGCGAGCTGGAAAAATATCGATCGATCTCGAGAACATCCGTTTGATTGTACTTCTTTTAATTACCTGTACGAGTTCCATACTGGAGACTTGAATATCGAAGGGGAGAGCCCCTGGGCTGATGATCTTTACGGTGAATCCCATGTCCTGTATGAAAACGACTTCTTGCTCGTTCGATCCATCGGCGTCCTTATCGCCCTCTGCGTTTTCTTTTTCATCCTTGTCCTTTTCTTTTTCGCCCTCTTTCGTTGCCTCGACTTCACCCTTCTCCAGCACGTTTTCCGAGGAGGTCCCAGCTGTTTCGTGATGTTCGCTCTTCGCTATATTCCCGTTGACTGGCCGGGCAAAGAAGTGAAAACGAAAATTATTTATTCCCCTCGATGATTGAAGAGCAATCGAGCTCGAGGATATCATGGAATAATCAGCGCGAAGTATCGACTTTGCTCTTTTCGATAGCTTGATAATTCGTTTGGTTCGCCGGTTCGTCATTGAAGACGAATCGAAAGAACACACGGTGTTAATTCAGTAAAACTCGGGTTATCGATTTTTTAAATGAAAAACCAGTGGGAAGAAATACGTTCACCAATGATTCAACGTTTCCAACTGAGCGAAGTAACGGAACGATTCGAAAACCGAGCACATCAGAAATTAATTTTTCTCTTCGTTTTATCTTACTAAAACTTTCCATTTCGATCCCTCGTTTCGTTAATAAAGCAATAAATAACAGCAAACGAGAGAATCGGGATTCGACTCTCGCTCGACCTTCAGCTTTACAATCAATCGTCTCTCGCTTTGCCACTCTTTAAAAATCATTTTATATTCGCGATGATAACACAAGAGAAGGCTTTGTTAACAAGATACAATGCGAGAGTGAAGCTCGAGTTTCCAATACCAGTCATCATCAAATGTAAACAATTGTAAACAATTGTAAATAATAGTCCTACAAAAATGGCTAGATACAAAACAAACGAACCTTAAATTTTCCAAACAAGGAACGATTATCCCAAACCCCAAACTCTTGTCAAATTTTACCGAAGCAAAGCCATCGGACATTGAACGATTCCAACGGAAATTGGAAAGTGTCGTTTTGCCAAGTGGCTGTACTGCAAACTTGGTATCCAAAATTCAAAGCCGACTAGACTTTCGAACGAAGGAGATATCCCATTTGACTAGCGTCAAGTCCGAGGGCCGAAGGAAGAAGGAAGAGGCGAAGAAAACGTAAGAAGAAGCCGAGGAACAAGCGCACGAAGAAGAAGATGAGCGAGGGCTGAGATTGCTCTTGCATTCGCCGTCACTTATAAATAAACGGCAATGTAAATAGTGCGCACTCAAATGCCGTACTATTTTTATCGATCGTTTTCTCATGCAGTGCGCATACATCGGTGTCGGGCATTACACTCATTAAGAGCATGAAGAAACGTTCATACCGGTTT
Source organism: Ophioninae sp. A BG-2022a (assembly GCA_030523105.1). Taxonomy (NCBI): domain Eukaryota; kingdom Metazoa; phylum Arthropoda; class Insecta; order Hymenoptera; family Ichneumonidae; species Ophioninae sp. A BG-2022a. The sequence continues at coordinate 27,356 of JAPYZI010000762.1, forward strand.
TTCGACAAAGAACAAATTATCGGAACCGAATGTTTCGATCTTTTCGTCAGAAGCGAGACGGTGAGTTTGTCAACTTTTATTGACGTCCCAAGATGGCGTCGAGGGTACATCGCTCAAGAACTGACGACCGGTATGAACGAAACAACTAAGAATCCCCGAATATGCGTTTGGCAAATACGACCAGACGAACTTGTGGATATATAAGTTGAAAGCAGAGAGATTGAGAAGATTGCGGAGAGAGAAACGTTGGTTCGTAGGTACGGTCTTTCGTTTCAACGACCACGGTCCACGGTCGTTTAATCTTGGCATGATTGGGACATCTAAAAGTAGATTTTCGCCATGGGCATACAAACACATTTTCGTGTCCCTCGGACTCGAACTAATAAAAATTGATAAACTCGATCGTCGTACTTTAATGGGAGCTTGTCTAAGCAATTATAAATACGTATTGTTTGTACTCGATATCATTGGACAATCCAAACTATTTGGTTATCCTCGACTGTGTACTATCAAGAATTTAACAGAAATGAAGGTTAAGGTTAGGACCTTGACTCTCATTAGAGATATTTTCATTTTATATGTACGTGGAAAAATTAATATAAACATTTCATTTCGTAGGCACCATGGTGATCGTTTGTACTCAATCTAACGTGATTCTCAACGTCTTCGAAAATATCATCGGATAAATGTAGGCGTATGAAGGTTACTTCGTAAAACATCCTCAAAATTCGTTAACAAACTTTGAAGAATCGTTTTCAGTAACCATTATAAATTGTAAAGAGTAATGTTGCCAAATTTTTCAATAACATTACATTTTTGGCGACAACAGTGATAGCCAATATCGCGCTGATGCAACGAATTAGATATTCACTTCCCTGTACATATGTGAGCATGTAAATTTGTTTAGAACGGCTCAATCCTGTCATTTACGTCGGACTGAACATCGTTGTCGTTATCGGCATGTCACTCTGACACGAGAGGAGAGGAAATATGAGAAATATGACGGACAAGGAGAGAGAAAATGAGTGGTGAGAGAGGATGGTTTTAGAATGCCTTGTACGCGGTCGATAAGATTCGTCACGATTTCTGCATAACATCGGCATTAATATCACACGCGTATCAGTTTCGAACGTTCTGTCACGTTGGGAACTGCATAAACGCACGAAGGTCATCCCGTGATTACATTTTCCATCAAATTTCAGTTTTATACGGGTCATTTAAGAATTCAACATAACCTAACAAATATTCTAACGGAATTCTCTAATGTATTTTCCAGTAAATGTCCAAATGACTTTTCTATCTTCTTGTTTATTCCTTAAAAGTTCATTCTTTTGAGCGACCCCGTATCTCCGGCCATCGCAATAACCTAACCTATCGAGTTTTTTAAACGAAAAACAAAGCATCGGGTTTTGAAAAATTCGTTGAGTTCGACGATTTTCTCGGGCTGTACAAGTGGAAAGTTCATTTCAGTTGAGTTGCATTGACTCCAATCGACACTCTGGCTAGAATCACTCAAGCCTATTTTCTCCATACCCGCCGAGACGCAAGCGCCGTTAGCCGAGACAATTTTCGGTATTCGAACGGCGAAAACAATTCTTGCGACCGTTCGCGAGTTGGCATGCGGCGACATGATGGGAAAGTCTGCATGGCCGAGAAGTTCGTACACTTGAGAGAATATAAAGGAGAGGGTGTGTCGCGACGTGGTGAGCAACGCGTTTTTCGCCCAGAAACGCCGGCTAAACGCACATGGACAACACGTGGACAACGTCAACAACGAAACTACAGGCAAGGGAATAAGGCGTCAGAGCGGTGCTTCGTTTCCATGAATTTTCGGGCGACGGCCGGTGCATTCAAGAATACGAGAAAACGACCTGGGCTTTTGAGAAAACATTTTTTTTAATCTCGCTCGATCCTTGGTGAAAGTAAACTTAAACTTGTCTATCTTATCGTGGGTTTAAGAAGATTTATCCGTGACGAAACGAAAGAGAACACGAGCTCTATCTCTACGAGGGATTAAACTTCAACGTTTTTTCACGCAAGACACTCCAGATATTTGAAAAAGTGCAATTTAAACGATGCTCATAAAAATAATCACCCAAACGATTTATCGAATCGTCTTATTCTTGAAAAATTTTATTGAAATTCATTACATTTATTAAATAATAAATTTTATTAATTTGTAATTTTGTTCAAATAGTCCTGATTTTTCGATCGTCAACCTAACCTCTTTAATCGTCCCCAATCCCCGCCACCTATCCCGTTAATCAGCGAGCTTCAAAAACTAACCTTTCCAAAAGTCGCGACCGAAACCGTGATAGCTACGGCGTCGCGATTATTAGCAACTGCGGGAAACGCATTTGCGGCGTAAAAATGATTTTAACGCGATACGTGTAAGTATAAAGAGGAGTAACGGTTGCTAAGAGCCGCCGAGAAGATACGAATTGAGAATAGGTGTTGAGCAACCGCGTGGGCTATTATCGCGCAAGTTAGACAAAAAATTCGAGAAAAACGGCAACAATGGCGCGCGCTGGGGAATGATGCAACTCTCCTTCGTACTTCGCTACATTACCGAGCTCTCATCGTAAAGTAGAACTGTCTCGAACTCAGAATCGAAGGAACAACAACGAAGGTCTGTAAACGTGAAAAGATGGGAACAAAGCGTTTTAGACGCGTAATTAGAAGGGAAACAACATTGCTTATTCCTTGAAAGTATGGATACTTTAACATTGAATAATTATGATTGTTTTTTTATTTTTCAACTTTATAAATGTGTTTTCATTTTTTTAAATTGCATTCTTATTTTGGTATACTTCGCTATTTTCGTCAACGTAAACATTTTTTAAGTATCCGTTAATACAAAAGTTCAATTATTCGAAAGTTACACTGTTTAATTTGACATTTGAAACCCCTTTGCCAAAGTCACACCGATTAGCCATGCGGTAATGGTAGTATGTTGTTTAAACAGTAACAATTTCTTAATTTGTTAATATCTTTCAATGAAAAATAATTAACTATGCAAGACTGTGCATTGTGTGTGAAATCCCAAGCCGCTACTTATATACTTTTACCGAAAAAAACAATGAAAATCGAACGTTGTTTAGGGTTCAAGCAGATCCGATAAGTGTGAATGAATTGAAACGACGAATAAAAATTTGAATTGTCATTAGACAGGTTAATGCCTAAAAAGATCAGCATCGTTCTCGCAAACGATAAAAGTATATCGTTTCGACAAGATGCTTCCAGATAAATCTCATACCACCCTGACGACACAAGATTGCTAGATTCAACCGAACAAACATTCCGAACATCATTGACAATCAGTAAATGTCGATGTTTAGAATTCCGCCATTCAACTTTCTCGTTACATCAAACATCGACGACCGGATAGTTTCCAATACCACATTCGAGACTTCAAAGCTGCGCTATCAGCATTCGTAAATCTTTCGAGATAAAACGCTGGGGCGTCCGCAAAAATGTGGACAAAGCAAACGGAAAGAAAGGGAAAAAGTTAGCATTTCGCCGGTAACGGCAGCATGGCGATCACGAGGATATTGCTTAGCAGCGCACGTTGTGAATACGTAGAGGCAGTGGAAGCGCGAGACGCGACATCTCGATATCGGGCGCTTCTCGTTTCAGCCGTTCGAAGCCCGGACGCAGGAGCGCTGCGATCGCGGTAAGTCTGGGCAAACTCGCGTGTTTCGTCGAACGGCAATGGAAAATTCGTCTGCTCGGCTAGAGTAGGTGAAACGAGCGAGTCTTCTGCTAGGTAGGACTGACCGCTCACATGACTATTCCCCTCTCGTCGCTCACGAGGGAGAGGAACATGCGGGTCCGGCACCACGCGCAAGCTCTGCTCGATTTTCTCGCTTATATAACACGCGCGCACGAGCACGGCGTTTTCGCGCACAGATTATTTCGCGCGCTCGATAACATTGCCTCGCGATTCACGCGTTATGATTAGTAATTGAGAAAAAATGCATACGAAAGTGGACGCAAAAAAATGAATTGCGAAACGCTCGCACGAAGGAGATACAGCGTTCTCGTTAGAAGCGTATATCGTTCATTATATTACGTAATCGTACGTTATTCGCGGACCGCCGGCGTTCGCGTTGTACATCGTCGCCATCGCCATTCCTTTAACCTAGAAAAGCGCTGATTATGACGAGCGTATTCACTATTGCGCGATGAGGCATGAGAAATGACCGGGGTGGTCTTTGCACGGTATAGTTTAACGAAACATTTCGCCGATACATTGATCATATGTTTTTGGCGATTTACTCACGGGTCTCATTGCCGGTACCTTCCTCCTTAATCGCGTTCCCGTTGACCAGCGGAATTTTCAGAGCACCTTCCTCTCCGTTCCCGTCAACCTGAGAGCCTAGAGCCATAGCTTTTTATCCTTTTGTCTCACGTTTATTCGCAACGCGAAAACACTTTTATGTATTAATTCACTGGTTTTATTACAACGTATCTATGTATGTATATATAACACTTCGGGGCACACGAGTTTTGTGCGGTTCGGGCGAGACAGCGCGCGCAGCGAGACACGAGAAAACGTTCTATTCTCCTTTTCCGTTCTATGTCTAACGATAATTTTCGAGCGTTGCCTCCCGTTCGTTCACAGCGTATATCTCCTTCGTTTATTCTTTCTCTCCTTGGATCGTCGTATCCCTTCTTCTTCCGCTTTTTCTTCCTCACCGCCGGTTACTTTTCCTCAAAACACAATATTCCTATCTCGTTTGCGAAATAACCTTTTTGGCTCTCCTTTTTCTTTGTGAAACTTGAATATCTCCCACCGCGTTAATAATTAGCGACACTTTTGAATGAAAGAAAAAACGGGAACGACACGTTTCTCTCATTCAGCCCTCTTCGAACCGCTCTTTTCTCGTCGACCGATGTCTCAGGGCGAATGCTCTATTCGTTCTGCGCTGTTCTCGGTCCGATTTGCTAGTCTTCTTTTTCTTCCGTCCTCTCTCGCTCTCTTTCGCTGTTTCTCTCTTTTTTCCTCTCTGGCTCTAGCTGTTCTCCCTTTCTCGCTCCCACTCTTCCGACCATGCACGTGCGTTTCGGATGGGTGGTACAAAGTCTACGTAACTCGATTGGGAACTACCGAGCACCAATTTCATTGAGCGTTCAGCTGTACTGGCAACTTTACGGCTGTTTGCCAGTAAAATGACCCGTAAATTAACCTCAGCTAACGGAACATCGACTACTCCATGAAGTTGGGAAGGGATCGATCCGAACATGTGAGTTTGTAACTAAAAAATATTGTTTAAAAGTTTGTTGATATTTTCTTTCGACGTGAGTTTTGGTGGAACTGCACAACTCACTTCGTGTCAACATAACCTATGAAACCAACGTATCTTCGCTTCAATACATACTGTCGCCCGAGCGTATGCCTACGTTGATCGATTTGCAGTTTCTGGACTTCTTTGTGTGATATGTGGAATTGCAGCGATACCGACCAGGAGTACAAACCGTGAGTGAAATCACGCACGCGTACGAAAGGTTTTAGAAACAGTCGAGCCTTCAATGTTCGTTATGTACTTCAAGACTTTAGACTTATTTTCTATACTCATTGTTTATTTTTACTATTTACTTATTCCCATTTGCGGTCACCAATTGTTTGCTTTATACAGGATCGATAAGCACGAGTGACTATGTCCGTCTACGTGAAAAGTTCTACTGGGGTACGATGTCCGATGTGTAGTAAATCTTATTCCTTTGGTATTTATCTTTTTAATGAATTGTAGTAACGAACGTCTGTACCTACCTACGTTTGGGTTTGTTTGCGTTGTACCAACTTTTCCATGTCCAACGATGAGACTTGAACAGCGACTATTTTTAAGACAACCCTCAATTTGAAACATAGTCACTCCGTCTCAATGTCGAGAGCGGGTTACCTAGACAATCGTTGATGTGAGAGAAGAAATCACGCAGCTTATACCTTGGCCCTAATTTTTAATTCTGTATCATGCTAATTCCGCAGAGGCATTCTGTAAATCAAAGGGACTTAGAAGATGAGCCTTTAGAAGCATGTTAAAAAAAACAGTCGTTCTTGCGCCTCCTGTTATACTCTGTGACTAACTATACATTAGAATAGTGAAAACTGTCTATCTCGTCTTTGCAGGACTGAGTTGTAAGTCAATGTTTTTCTATGTTGAAAAATATATAATTGAAATCCGATGATTTCCGTTCAGGCAAGTGACAAGTCAAGTCGAGATTGCATGACACAGGTATGAGTGACACCGGCCTGTAATTTTCATTGACCCCAAAATGAAATTTTCATCATTTACCAACGGGCATTAGTTTTTTAAAACGTAAAAACCGTTCTATTGACAGACGATAATTCGGTTTACCGCTCAAGCTTTTCACATTACCTTTAGAATTATGTGTAATCCAAAATGTATGGGTTTGCTTGGGTTGCGTGGTGACAGTTGTAGCCACGCTCATGGTTGACGATTAGATAAAAAATGCTTAATGATTTTCTTTCGCTTTTAACATTATTCAGACCACTTTTTTTTTCTCTTTTTTTGCTATTTTCTTTTACTCTTGATTATTCAAGCTGATTTGCAATACCTTCAAGGCTTTCAACACGCCAAATGGATAAGGTGAGCAAGTTTTTATCAATTCGTTGATACATGGGTCAACGATTTTCTTGTGCTTTTAAAATATAATTCAAGAGTGGCGCGGCCTTTACTTGGCTTTCCAGCCAACCAGCGAAACACTTATGGAATAGTTTTCTTGAGAATGATTAAGTTCCGAGTGTAAGACATGAAACTTCCCCTTCGCCATTTCACAGAATTCGAGATGATTCTTCGCCACGTTCGTACTTACCAGTGGATCGAGGAAAACCTTAGGATCCCGGATTCACAATCGCCGCTCTTACTTCTGAACAAAGCGTTATGAGTTGGGTCGTGTACAATAAAATACATTAAGATTTAAGTACAAATTGATTTAATTATTGCTCGAGACTCCACGCTGTTATTCTCGCGTTCGCTAGCGTTACAATACACAAAGCGTCGAAGAGGTATGGCAAATTAATAATCGGCGAATATGAATATCGAACGCGGGAAGGAGCAGAATAAGAGAGTTCGTGTCGGACGGTATATCGGATATATAATCGCGAAATTCAATTATAACGAAACAGCCATGACGCGCGGGTTTCGCGGTTCCCCGATAATGCCAACGATTCCAAGCTCTCGAGCTTGGAGATGGGGCGCGTATAATGAATCGGAACCTCGGGGGAAGGAACGAAGAGAAGGGAAGTAGGGGCAATAGTTTTTTCCAACAGAGAGTAAATTAGCTGCGCGTCCTCCCTCGTGTCATTTGTGCGCCTCGCTACTAAATGCATAAAATACGTAACGTTCTCGATGTTTCGAAAAATCACTCATTACGAAACATCGTGAATTTTCACATTCGTCAATTTCCATTAAAATTCTATTCAGTCTATCGCGCAATCGTTTGATTCGCAAAATCAACGCTGATCGACGATATTTGCAGCGCGAGACTTGTGCCCGGCGAAGAAAGGAAGGGGAATAATACTTGGCTACTTTTTACAAAAAAAAATAGTTTTTCGATTGTCCGCCATTAGTTCCTTTTTTGACTTTCGATTGGAGGAATTGCGTTTGTCGATACGGAGCCCCGAGGGAAGTACGCGCACGGTTTTTCATAATTCTTTCTTTTTTTTTTTCGTGTGTCGTGTTTTCATAAAATGTTGAGGAAGAACCGCGAAACGATTGCGGGACGTTAAGAAGCGTATGTCTCCCTAAACCGGCGTTGAAGATGATGATAGGCCGTCAATACGCCACGCTTCTTTTTGTGCAGTCGACAGAGAGCTGGTTCCTGGCTGGATGCAGTGGGAATTTTCGCCTCGAAGGGCTCGATCGTTGCATCCTTGTCGGGATGTGCGAAAAAGGCGATCGAATGACGTCCACGACCGTAATGCTCCGGCACGACGATACGATGCTTGAGTGGTTTGAGCTGCTGATTCGTCCATTTGGCTAGTATGTCACCCGTCTTTATCAATATGGCACCGGGCAGATGACCCACTCGTCCCCAGCGACCACCGCTCAACGTTTGGATCTCCAAGCCACCCTCGCAGTCCTGAACGACAAAAAACGAACTCATGAGTATTGTTCGCTTTTGTGTTTTCATCTGTCTTTACTTTTTACGCGGCCGAGTTATCATTGCAAATTAAATTAACAGGTATCGCTGTTCACACGTCTATTGCGAGATCTCGGCCTTGAGGTCGAGATTCTACGTTACCAGGAATGAAGCAATCGAATCAACGATTTTCCTGCGATCGTACAGATTGCCAGGAAAAATGGGTGTTCAACAGAGTATCAAGGAAATGGCCAGGATATATTATCGATCAGTGATTATGTTTCATCATTTTTCGCGCCATTGCGAAAATGCCACATCGAAGTATTCGTGATTTTTTTTAATTCTCTTTTTATTCTACTATTTATTTTTATCACGAGCAATATTTGTTGGTCTATTGAACTTGGGAACATCTAATCAGGATACAAAAAAAATATGTCACCTACAAATAAATTTTTTGCACTATCGAATGGAATAATCATCGAAAAAAAATTCTTCCAAGTTTTAAAGAGTTATGCAGGTGTTTTTATTGTACACTATTATTTATCTTCCGGTTCAGCTTTACGTGTTTTCGTTCACATTCTGTATTCGACGAACATTTTTATTATTATAAGTAAACTTATCACGAATAATGTCATTTTATTATGATTTTATTACGATAAATAAGTTTCTTATGATAAATGATTATGACCATATTTTTCAAGATACCTGAGCGAGAAGGGTGAAGGTGCCATAGTCGCAGCGTGATCCGTAACGAGTCAGGCCAGACTCGGGGGTGCCAGATGGTGGATAGTAGAGAAGACGAAGAGCCGTGTCGTTGCCTTCTTGGAGCATGTGAGAGTGCTTGCTTGGCATAAAGTCGGGTGGTTGGTCCAGACCCACTGAGAGAGCCTGCGAATCATTTTTTCGATTATTAGAAAACCAAAAGGGATCTCGGATGACGTATAAATCGAGAAGGCCGGAATGGGAGCAGCGTAAAGATCAGAAACGGAAGGCACGATGGAGGACACGAAGAAGGGCAATGGAGAAAGACTTACGGTCAGCAGCATTGCTGAAAGTTGTTTAAAATCCCTGGCAAGTTCTTGAACCGCCGTACGAAAGCCTGGCACGTCATCCTCCGGCAGAACTCCGTCATTTCCGGTCACAATGAAAGTGTGTCTAGCTTCTTTATCGATCGGTACTGAAACACTGTCAAGACACGTACCTATGAGTTGTGGAAAATGGTTTTCACCGATACGACTGGGTTTTCTAAAATTTCCATTTGGTTTAATTTTGATTGACAAATCTCATGCTGATTCGAGCGTAGCTATTAATTGAACGACTAATCCAAAAGGAAAACTTACTTCTCCGCTTCCGGTTTAACGTATCCGTGACTAGAGGGTGCGACGCACTCATACTTGGCACGAGAATCCTCTGGCAAGTCGCAGAAAGCGTCCAAGGCTCTGTACACGGCCTTCATCTGCAACGCGGGGAAAGGAAGATGTATATACATATATATATATATATATTTCCATACACATATACGTGTATACATAGAACGCTCGGCGAGAATGGAGGCACTTGCTCCGGACAGAGAAAATTATAGAGAGCGTCAATCGAATATTGACGTGAGCGTTCTTAGCTAGAAAATCGAGTACGCGGTCCATTTATTCCTTTATTTTCGGAAAAGTCGTATCCTGTGAGAGTAATTTCGAGACAATTGCTAAATATTCGCTTCCGAGTTTTCTCGTAAACGACGAATGTTTCGCGAAACGGAGAATATCGTTTTTCGTAACTCCCAACTGTAATCAAAAGCTGAGCGGAAATGATTCCTTCTCCATTTCGTTAGAAAAGTCATTCGCGCGGAATCATGGAAATTCGAAGGGTGATCGTTTGTCCGGTTTTTCAGAATTCAGAGTTTGCGCCAACGTTGCGTAGTTTTGAAATGTCAATTTTCTTTTCGCTTTTTTTGATATTGACAGATTAAAGAAAAAAGACAAACTTTCGATCGACAAAACGATGAAAATGATCAAATCGATCATTGTTATGGTGATTTGAACCAGATATTGGTGCGAGATAACAATTTTGATCTTCTACCTGAGTTCGAAGAGCTAGAATAGTATGGGGTGTAAAATTTCGTATTTTCTTTTATCACTTCGACGAAAAAGGCTAAATATGTCACACGAGTCGAGCAGAATCAAGAATCAACACCACGAAGTCATTACTTCCGTCCTGCCAACTGAAATTTTGATTTTGTCGTTAAGGTTGACGTCATTTCTGTGGTCAGTTGGAGATTTGCCATCAGAGATTCCCTTGAAATACCAGGAAACAGGTTGTTTGGAAAATATATGAATTTTCGAATAGATTTGAATAGATCTGCGATTTTTCATTCTTCACAATTCAATTCAATTTGCAGTTTTTCGAAAAATCCTCGAGTTTTTTATACGTTCGAATTCATTTCAGCAGTTAATTCATTCCGGTAGCATTCTTTTTCGTTACTCTTTCAAAATTATTCCAATATTTCAAAAACCAAGTTCGCGACAAATTATGAATATTTTAATGCAACTGCAGCGTCTGCACTGTTATTTACATTTCCCGTTATCGCAAGGATCCCGCAACGAAGATAGACGATTCGAATGACAATTTAGCGTTTCTAATTTTTCGAAAAATTATATTTTTCGAGGTTTCGGACGCAGTTACGTAAAAACCAAATGCATAATACATTTTGCATGATTTTTGTGTCGCGGTGAAAAAATAATGAAGCCAAAATGGTTACACCTAAAGAACGTCATCAACGTTCGTTACCTTCCGTCTTCCTCTTTCGTCTTTCCGCCCCCCCCCCCCTCTTCTCACAGTCCCCTTCTCTCTTTCTCTTGAAATGAAAATTTACTCAAGTTTCGGTTTATCTTGCATCTGAATAAACACACCTCGGTGCCGGTTGTTTGTGACGATCAATTTTGCGAATCGTCTTAACGACGGCGATGCCGCTGGTTGATGCGTCCTCATTGTACCTACTCGTTCCGATGAAAATCTTGCCATCGTTCCCGAAACGAACGGTGATTAATTCGTTCCTCAATGGTTTCTTTTTTTTATCGCGCAAAATTCTTCGAAATCCAATATTAGAAAAGTCCCTTCGGAATCATAACGACAATTTCCAAGTTTTCTTACAACCGTTATGGAAAGTTGATAATAAAGAGCGTTTTTTGGCAAAATCGTTTTAGTAATTCGTTGTAATTCGCATATTTATTCTCGATGAACAATACTGTTTTTTATTGATTCGGTTAATAGTTTTCTATCGTTTGAAGCATCGCGGTACTTTTTTTTTCATATTCAAAATTCGAGTTGACCCAGAAAAAGAAGCAGTTTAGAAATAAAAAAAAAGAAACAACGAAAGTCCGATTATTCACGACGAAGAGAAGTTCTGCGACGAGCTACGATAAAAACTTCGAGCTGGTAAAATTCAATTGATTTCGGGCAAAGCCAGTCCCCTTCTAACCCAAACGAACCCAAACATCCCGACAATTGACGACCGACGATACTGTCGTGTCCGAACGATGACAAGTGGATTAAACATCAGACCGAACGAATAGCTATACTTTTTTCTTTTTTAATCCGTACGTCAGCATCACCACGTCCCTTGAATTCTCCGTTTGAAAGTGAGACGCCTGTATAATTAATTCGCCGTAGGGAATAATCTCGTTCGTACGATACGAACGTGAATTTGACACGTTGCGAAGAGCAGAGTTTTCCACAGTGACAAACAGAGTTAACAAAAGGGAGAGGCGGAGAATAATAGAGAAATATATGGAGATGCCTGGTCTGGAGTTTCACTCACGGAATTACAGTCATTGAACGGACAAAGATACAAAGCGCTTATCCAAGATACATGCCATAGGATTATGTCATCCGCTCACCGATCACATACGGGCATATGTCGGTTTTGCGTTCGTCTCGTACACATGCGTAAGCTCATTCATACAAGGTGTCCAATTTTAATTGGACAGCAAAAAAGATAACTTTGTATCGAAGTATAATTTTCCCTAAGATATTTTCAGTTCTATGAGGCAGGGGGGGGGGGAGAGGAGTGAAGAGAGCTATCAGATGAAGATATTAAAAAAAGAACTCGCTGACGCACTAGTGGAACCTGGCAGATTATTTTTAGGTTGGACCTTCAAGTTTGCCCTTCAAATTAGTTCGTCTCGAAAAGATTCCAATTAAAAAACGGCCACTTTAGCTCTAGTGTTCTAGCAGTTCGAAATTGTGAATAATACATTTTTATCCGTTTTTATTGATGAGTATACGACGTTTTAAAAAAAATAAAATAAAATGATTCTTCAAATTTCACGGGCTATTGATGTTCGATTTTTGATTTTGTTTTCTTCGATGTTAATATGCTAATGAATGTTAATGAACGAAAACTTGGTGCTTGTTTATATGACCGAACATTTGTTTTCTTCATTTCAGAACGGTAATAAAAAAAAACCGGACACCCGTTATACATACGTGGTGCATGACTACGTGATTATGTACCGGGCGTGTGTTTCTGCATGCAGGATAGAGTTTGTCATCACGGACGTGTCACGTGATTCCGTCACGGCAATATTTTTTGTTCGTTTTTTTTTCCTCCCTCGGACTACGTGCTTTTGACGCAAATTTTTTCTCGCCGATGAGCGACATAAGCAGAGAGTTCGAAAAATTAAAAGTATAATTTCAAGTTTTTTTTTTAATAGTTAAATTTAAATTTGTTGTGAATTAAATTAATTTTTGTTTATATTGAATTCAAAGAATTTTTTAAAATTAAATTCGCAGAATCAGCGTAATTCTCGTTGTCCATTGCAGCCAAGAAAAATAATGATTTCAGTTTATTCGAGTTGGTTTATTTTCAACGAATATGTTCAAAATTTGAAAACTGCGAAAGAAGAATTGATCGATCATTGCTCTTTATTTCATTATTACAAACATCGTTCGCATTAAAATGAACATGGAAATAATGAAGTTGCAAATACCATTTAAAAAAATAGTGTACGTGAAAATAATGAAGTTGTAAATACCGTTTAAATAAAATTTATCGATGTTGTATTTGAAGGTAGAACGAATTGTTGGTCGATAAATAACAGATTAATTCGCCGATTGATTTCGAGTAATTAAGTTTGAAATAACTCGCGTGTGTGGCTAACGAGCCGCATCGTGAAACGATATCCCGCGGCTTGTCGATATCACTCGGCTTGTTGGGTATCAATTTTTGAATGAGAGTTTGTATTCTGCACCGCCTTCTCCCAGCGGAATGAGGATAAAGTATGGGTTCGCATACGCGTGATTTGTGTACGGTACGAATACCCGTTTTGGGCTGGGACTCTAAGAAACGCCTTTCGCCAGGGCGAATCAGCGCTTATTGAGGAAGGTCAAAACCGCTTTACCTGCGGTCACGTCTTTCGCGGTCTCTTCGATGCGGATCCTTCAACGATATTCCAGCTCGAAGGTGAAACTATGAAAAATTAGCGAGTCGCTATCGATCGATAAGCACTAATAGTTTACGAATAAAAAAATCAAAATTTGCCCAACAAAATTGTTCGATTCGTTCCTCAACGTCGTTGGATTTTTAGAGCGAAACAGAAAAAAATAATTTTTCGACTTTGGAAAATAGTATTTTTCGGATGATGAAGATGGAAATGGGCTCCTCGTTCGATTCGAATAAAGTTACCCCGATACGAACGAATCCAGACAAACTCAAACAGGAATCGAATCACTGAAGAATTTTTTTTCAACCGTTGTTTTTGAAAATCACTGAAACGCTTGTTTCCAAAATCCCTCGTCGATTTCAAGTTCCTTCAAATCAATCCTCGTATATTTGCGCCAAATTTTTTCGAGTTTCAACGAATTTTCATTAATTTGAATCAATTTTTTTCACTTTCGCGATAAAAGGTGTTTTCACTGTCAATCCTTAGCCTTAAACTCTCGATCGTTTTCCAAAATCAAAAAGTCGGACTCTTTATTTAAGGGGAGAAAAAAAATTCTTGAAAGAAAAATTTCAGTGAAACGAGAAGCAAAATATTTGTTAAGTTTTGCTCCTTTTTTAATCATGCAATATTTCCCTTTTGGAATGTAAAAAGAATTTTTTTTCGACGCTTCGAGAAAATGTTTTCTTCCCGTTTTCCGAGCAGGGCAATTCCGCGTTGTCGAAGTTTTATTTTGTGATTTATTTTACGTTTTTTTCCTCTTTTATTTGTTTTTTTCCTTTCGGGGTAAGAAACGTAATAATGGACGAGAGTATAACGGAACAAGCTTAAGCACGCACAGTTGTGCATCCGATCTCGCGTCATTTGCATTTTTCCCCCCTTGACTTTGGCTCTTTTACCTTGCAATCAGGGATGCCATGGTTTACGATGAACGCCAATCCTTTCTCGGAGAGAGCTCGCACGAGTTTCGAGGCGACCTGCTTAACCACTCCCTTCTGTGGACATCGTTCGATGCCTGAAACGGCAAAAAGAAGAGAGAGTTGAAGAAGACTCGACGAGCGTTTCAGAATACCGAGCTTTTTATTCGGAATGCAATCAAGAAAAAGAACGATGCGTTTCTCTCGTCTTCTCGTGATATCCTCACGATTTATTCGCCCTTCGATCGAACGATTTTCTCTTTGCGAATACGAATTAACGACATTGAAGTTTGTATTTATAAAACGCAACGCAAATTTGGTCTCGAAAAAATGGCGCAAATGTTTCTTCACAATCCATGACAGGAAAAGCCTGAAAGAGCGCGATGTTGGATGATAAGAAAAATTATAACGAAAAAAAAAAAAAAATGATAAGAAAAAATATAAAATTATAAGAAAATTTAAAAAACGAAAGGCAAAATGTTAATAAGAAAAATGAAAAAAAAAATATAATTAAAATAAACAATTGTATTTTTATTTAGTTTTTCTATTATTTTTTATTCGATTGAAATTAACTCGATTAACATCGTCATAATCGCTTTACGATTTCATTCGTGAAATTATCGTTCCGTACATTTCTATATTTCCCGTACGCATTTTTATTTCGATAACCTTTTATTTTTCATATTATTTTGTTTCGTTAGGGATTATTTTTTTTTTATTCGATAAATTTCATCTTCGTATATTTCGTATTATATTCCTATTAGTTCTCTTTTTTCAAAATCTTAAACACAAAATTCGTTATTCATATGTGTTTATCGTTACCTACGAGTTGAACAGTTAAACCCAAACAAACCCAAACAAACCCAAACAGGTAACATAACTTTTTTTCTCGTAGAAATTTTGCTCTGAGTAACACACGCTTGGTACCTCAGTGAAAATCTCATCGTACATTACGAGCTGCTGAATGGGTGTTAAGAAAAAAAAAAAAAAGAAAAAAAAAACGAGAAGAGAGGACCGCGATGATGTATGACCGTTGTATTTCACGTGGCTGAAACCCACTCGAAGTTTAAACTTCCAAGAGCGGTGTACGCGGTGGCTCTAGTGTCGGCTATAAATTATCGGTGTGACGTTCCGAGCGTTCGAAAAGCAATCGTGTGCGACAGCAGAACTGTGTATACTTCGTCGAGACTCACTCGTTTTCCTGGGAAACGCGTTTTGCGTTGGTGTGTTGAACGCGTATACTCGCGGGCTCTACGTACTTGACGGTGACGCGAATTCAAAATATATACGCTTACATGCATGTACGAGCGTTCGCCAAAAGGCACTCGAATTCCTTTGACGTTTAGAAAATAATTGCTGTAAATTAAAGTGGCGAAGAGTAACGACTTTATAAATATTTATAAGTTTATGGATGTATTTTTATTGCCAAAAAGGTTTTTTTTTCTATAGCGAAAATAACCGGAAATGATGGTATTACTTTTATCACATTTATATATGTAAAATTTATTGCAAGGAATAATACCTTATTCATGATTAAATATAAATATTCGATTATTTATATATGAATTAGATATAACATATTTATATTTTATATATTATATAAATATATTATATATGAATTAATCAATTTAAATATTAATATTTAACGATGAAAAAAGTATTATTAATAATAATAAACAATATATGAATCCATGATTGTTAATCATATTTCATTTATATCTTATTAATTAATACTTTGTGATTATAACTATATTAAAATCAATCGTAATTAGTTTTTAAAAAAATTACAAATTAATACTTCATAATGAAATGGCGATGAACTGTCATATTATTTCGTGCGATATAAACTACACGAAATTTTATAACGACTAAACTTTTGACGATATCGAGCGAAATTTTGAAATTTATCGACGACGGATTCAATCAATATTGAATATTTAAAAGAATCGCTTGCAACTAAATGCCCTGAAAATAAAGAAATAAAAAAACAGCAGAAAAAAAAACTTTTCGCATCGCAACCTATCGTGTTTTGAACATCGACAGAAATATAGCGACCAAAAACCCGAAATCAATGGCTAAACATTTTCAAGACGATTCGTTAACCAAACGTTCGAAGTATCGAAAAGAAAAAAATAAATAATTTTCAGCACCAAAGCTTTAATCGTGTCGAATCGAAAATGATCGACCGTTTTTCCTGAAAAAGTAAAAAAAAAAATATGCCATTTTCATTGAGAATCGTGTTTCTATTTTCGATCGGGAATAGTGATAGATTTTTGGCACGTTCGTGAAAAGGCGTTCGCCGAAATACAATGCGAATTGATATAGCCTCGAAACGTAGGAATACGTATGTGCGTTTGGAAAACGATCAGGCTCGAAGTACACCGGAAACGAGGATAAGAACGACCAACTGGTTGGCAGTTGTGTCACTGAGGTGGTACTGGTCGGCAATAAACGAGTTCGCGATCATATCACTGTACGAAACGACGTCTGAGCGATACCGTAAAGCGCGTGCGTGTGTGTATTGCCGAGAAATGCAATCGCACGAGCGTTGGCGAAACTCGTATCCGCATACGTAATTTATGCATTTTCTCTCTCTCTCTCTCTCTCTCTCTTTACCCCTCCCTTACTCATGGCATGCAAATTAGCTTCAAAGTGTTCTTACTTCCAATGTGTCGAAAATAGTTCTAAAGTCTCCTAAAGTCTCCTAAATTTTCCTAAAGTTTCCTCACTTTATCCTTTAATTTCAGTTTCTTAATTATAAATCATCATTTATTCCATTATTCAATACAAATATCTCTTAGCTTTAATTATATACTTGAATTTTTGTTTATTTACATTTTTATTATTCATACTTTTTTATATTATTATATTATATAAATTTTAACTTCAATTTTCTATATAATCACACTTATGATCCATACAGTTTTCCTTTACTTCTCATAATACTTCGATCATTTTTTTTAATTGTCCGAAAGCATTGTATAAGGCGGAATAGAGAGATAGCGATGATCAAACATCAGCATCGACTCTCCCTCCCTCCACTTCGAATCACGTCTACGTTACGTCTTTGAAAATTTCGAATCTCGGGGTGGTGCGACCGGAAGTAAAAGAGGGGTATCCGGATAAACGGAAGGTCCGTCAGTTTTGAGTCTGCGCGCGCGCGTACGGCTCTGGCTTCTTTCACGATTTTTCAACCTCTTTGTAATACGTGCGTTTATTCTAACATCGAATTTCAGGGCCTCCCAGAGTATAATGCGAATAGAAATACACACTTGATTTCATTGTCTTTGTACTTGTGTATATATGTATTTACGTCTAATTACGTATACACGTGGTAGCTTTCTCGACCTCGTTCGTGATTTCAACTTCTCGACTTCATTGTACATATATATATATATTTAGGTTTAAAAAAGCTCTTTCTTTCGCCCCCCCCCCACTTTACTGAGTCCGCACGTGCTTTTGTGTTACGTATGGAGATGTAATTGTGATTGAACGTAGGTGCATACCTGTGGGAATAAAAATGCCAGGGGTTGTGAAATATATTACGACATTCGTAATTTGCAATAAGTTTCCTCTTTCGTCGATACAGGACGACGAAGTTTGTTCAATGCAGTAAGGCGACACTTTGCTTCTCCCGAAAAGTATTTTCTTGTTCATCGATATCTATATAGTAATCCTTGATAGTAATCCCCCTCAGATATAATAGAATTGTGTACCAGAACTTTTTCCAATCCTCGAAGCACTTCTGACATGCGCTTTTTGTTACGCCCCAAGCTCTCCCAGCGACGAGATCTTTGTCTCCTAAATCGTGGCAAATCTTCGTCCCTTCTTGGCTCGGAAATTTGGCTTTTTTTTCGATAGTTTTTTGTAAAAAAGAAAGTAGGAAGATTTCGAAATAAAACGCTTTCATGGCGCGATAGATGATGACGTTAAAAATGTTTATTTAAAAATTGGAAATAGATATGTGAAAAATTCTTTGAGAGTGGATACCGTTTTTAAAAAAAACACCATCCGAGAAAAATGCGTTTAAAGATTTTCGTTCCGCTTCGTTCCTTTTATAGAAGAAACGCTATAGCGACCGTAATAATTTGAATTTCGATTAAAAAATTTGAGACAATGTTTAGAACAGGGTATACTATACGATAAACCAAAAAAAAAAAATTATTTTTTGAAAATTTTACACTGAGACGATCCCTTAAGGAATACTTGAGTAAATTTGAGTTACCGAATACTCTGTAATTCGGATTTCGAAAATAGGATTTTTTATAATACATCGATAATGAGTCATGAATTAAGGGGAATTTTCGTTGCGCTCCGTCGACGAATTCTGCGGATGAATAATATAAAATTTCGGTGTCGAGTAGTCGTAAGGAGTGTGTAAAAATTTCGATGTTTTCATCGCTTCTTCTTTTGGGAATCTTTATCACGATCGTCGTCGTGACGTAGTCCGACGATTGTTTCTTCAGCTGCTCGTAAAAAGCGTATTGTTTGGGTACCAAACTGTACGTACACACGTGCTCGCGTATGCGTGATTTTTTACGGTTTCGTACGATGAGCTACGCATACGAAACAATCCGAAGGAATTTCGGTTAACGCAGGATTTTACATTGGGCGTTTGAAAAAAAAAAAAAAAAAATGGTTAGTTTCACACATTTCTGTATGAGATTATGAATAAAGATATTGGTGTATGGTTTTTTAGGCTTGATAAATGCACTCTTGAAATACATAAAACAACAAATTATATTCTATATTTTAAGTACTTTTAACGTGCAAAAACGACGTTTCAAAATACAACGCCTCGATTGGTCCGCGCTGCTATTGAAATTTCAAACAATGTCCCATCCGAAACGGAACGAATTTTCGATATTTACGTTCAATATATCACCGGAAACCGACCGAACTAGAATTTTCAATTTACATATAAAAATAACAAAACCGCGGTGAAAAAGGAAAGAAAACAAAATTGTACGTTTTCGTCACACGTTTTGCACAAGAGAAAAAATACTAAAAATCAGAAAGTATATTTAAAAAAAAAAAACAAAAATTCCATTGTTTCGAAGTTTCAAAGTAGAATCTCGAATAAAGCTATTTTGTTCCTTAAGGGAATGACGAACACGTTGGAAACTTTTGACGCGACACCTCGTTACGTCGGTAATGACAATTTTGGGATTTTGAGCGTGGCCGCGTGTGTTTTATGTACGTGTGGATTCGTTACGAGCGCAGCTTGGAGAAAAGACGCGCGTAGTTTCGTCCCAACGAAAACACACACGTATATGTACGTGTGTCAACCGATACTAACATACATCTCTATAGTATATGAGAAGCTCACTGTACGACCTTAAAATTTCGTGATTTTTGAGATTTCGGAAAAGTGGCCGGGGTGGTCGAACATTTTTTTTCTGTTTTAAAAGTAATAAAAGGGTCCATTTAATCGAAAATTTTCAGCTGATTACGAATATGAACGAATTTTCGTCGAAAGCACTGCACACGACAAAAAAAATCGTGATTTTAGAAGTTTTTTACA
>JAPYZI010000763.1:0-46286 GCA_030523105.1 Ophioninae sp. A BG-2022a
CCCCCCCCCCCCCCCCCCCCCCCCCCCCGTCTCTCGATCGGCCGAGCGACCGAGAGAGAAACCATTTTCGTGGAACTCGTTGAACTCGCGAGGCAGCCTCTCGAAGCGGTCGCGGCGGCCGTCGCCGTTGTCGCGTACACGGGCGCGCTCGTCTCTGCGGCTCTCCGCTCTTCGGCGGCCTCGCGTGACGAGCGCGCGCGCGCCTCGACGCCCCCCCCCCCCCAACCGACCGTCCGACGAGTCTTTGCATTTTCCTCTCTCCGTTCTCTCGCGCGTCTCGGAGATCCGTCTTCGCCTCGTCGGGTCTCGCTCCTCGTAATTATCGCGCGTCAACGTTTTTCACTGGCCGCGGTGGCGCGACCGGCAACCCCCGCCGCTCCGACCCGCGCGATTCGCTCCCGTCTTCGTTCCTCATCGATCGTACCGACGTTAGCGTTGACGCGAATATCGGGGAGAACCGAGAGCCCGACCCACCACCCGTCCGTCGCGCGACGATCCTCGATCTCCGCGTTCGCGATCGGGACGCCCGCTTCGATTCGTTCGCGTTTCTCCGCAAACGCATCGCCCTCGGTGCGACGCTGTTGCGACGCAGGGCAAGGGGGGGGGATACCTCGCGCAACGTCGCGTAAGCGCGACGGAGAAGCTACGCGAAAGGAACGATACGTTTCCTCGCGCTTTCGTAATTGCACGAGTGGAACGGAGGAAGAGGTAAAAACGAGCGGTTAAAAATTAGAGCGCCGAGTGTCGAAACACGCTCTCGAGTAACGAGCGAGCGTCGCGCGACGCGTTTCGCGACGCAATTCCCACCGGTGCGTCCGGTTTCCTCCGGGAAGGAGGGGGAGAACGTGGAATCGATGCCGCGAGCTCGCGACCTTTCCGCGTGTATAAATTTACGTATCGCGTCGACCTATTTATTTTAATTAGTTCTCCCCGCGGTTCGGCGCGACCGCGGCGAACCGCGTTGCTCCGGTTCGTCGGGCCACCTCGCGCTCCGACCACCGACCGAACACGCCGCGGATGCGAACGTTCGGTGGATCGCGAAGCCTCGACGCGGGCCTGTTCAAGCGTGACCGGGCGTCCCCCCCCCCCCCCCCCCCCCCCCCCCCCCCCCCCCCCCCCCCCCCCCCCCCCCCGCCGCCCCGCCCCCGGGCGCCGCTGGTCGACCGCGCGCGGTCGCTTCCGGGCTCGTCGAACGCCCGCGTGCCGCGCTAATTAATTTCTACCGCGAATCGGACCACCGAGTATTCGTTTATTTTCTTTTGCCTTTCGTTCGGGTTCGGTTTCGTCCGCCGACCAGGTTTGGTTCGCGCGACTCGCGTATCTCGGAAGGTCCGAGGCGCGCCGCGGTAACGCTTCTTGAATTTCTCGAGTAACGACGCAGGGGGCAGCCCCGAGGCCGGCGCCGGCTCCGGAGAGCGAGAGGATCGATAGCCATCGTCGCGGCGAGCGTCGCGTCGACCGGTCCTCCTCTCCGTCCTTTCCTCTCTCGCTCTCGCTCGGCGTTTTTTCCTCTCTCGTTTCGCCGCGTCGCCAAAAATGATGCCGCGACGACGGAAATTATTGGGATTTCGGTGGAGCGCACCGACGAGTGGACCGGTGCGCCGCTCGCTCGGCGATCGCCGCTCGCTCTCTCCGTCCGTTCTTCCCCGTTCTCGGTCTCGCAGCTTCCGATTTAAAATTCCACGCGGCCCGAGTCTTCCGCTCCGCGCGAGCTTCCCTCGGCGAGAGAGACGGACCCGGAGGGTTCCGGGTCTCGAGAATCCAAGGGAATCGCGCGGAGCGAGCGGCGGCGGCGTCGTCGTCGTCGTCGTCGTCGTCGACGACGTCTCGGTGTCGAGAATCTCCCTCGAGGATGTTCGATCGCGCGTCTCGACTAGGAGTCGTTCCGAGCGCCGCCACCCCCTCCCCGAGAGGCGACGCGACGCGAGCGGGAGAGGAACCGCAATGCGGCGCGATCGACTCTCGAGCGAGCTTCGAGCCCTCGGAGAATCCGAACGAATCGAGTTTTTCGGAGGTCGGAACGGCGTCGATCCTCGCGACAGGCGTACACGAGAGACGCGTCCTCCCATCGATTAGCGCAGGATCCGAGGCGAACGAAACGCGACGCGCAGGTTTCTCGAATCGTCCGTGGCTCTCCGGGTCTCGCTCTCTCGCGCTCGTTCGCGGAAAAGACCCCCGTTTTTTTTTAATCGGAGGGGTCCGGGTCGTTATCTTTGCAGATCGAGAGACCCGAATCGAGGGCGGGATAAGGAAGCGTCGGGTGGCGAGTGATGCCCGCGGTACAGAGTAGTCGTCGCCGTCGTCCTTTTCGTCTTGGTCCTCGTCCTCCTCCCGGTCGTCGTCGTCGTCGTCGTCGTCGTCGCCGCCGTCGGGGCGGCGGCGAGCGCGGCCCGGAGACCCGAGAACCGCCGACCGCCTCCGCGGAGCGGACCCACCGCGAGTGAGCCTCCGACCGCCGACCGGAGGAGACCGACCTCTTTCCACCTACGGGACGAAGTTATGGTGTCTTCTGAACGCGATGAACGGGCCCGAAAGCGTGACGACGCGCCGCCGGGGACACCGCTACAAGGCTCTCGCCTGCGTCCTGCTGGCCCTCGTCGCTCTTCAGTATTTGCTCAGCGGAGTCCTCGATCGTCGCGCCATCGAAACCATTTTTGCCATAAACGCCACTAGGTCAGTTTTTGTTTATTCGCCGGGACGACGCCCCTCTCGAATCTCCTCGGTGTTGTTCCCCTTTTCGAAACTCGACTCTGAATTCCTCGGTTCTTTGATGGACGGGAGCTCGTCGAGACGAACGATCGCCGCGAAACGCGGGGATAACGACGATTGCGCCGCCACCCGAGCTACGCCGCGTCGTAGTTCGGTCGCGCGGGAGAGCGGCCCGGCCGCTGCTTTTTACCGTAAGCATCGATCCGCGTGATCCGATTAGGCGAAATTGTATTACGGGTCCGACGCTCGCTCGAGGCGGATCGAACCGAACCGCCGACGAAGCGAGCGTGGCCCGATTACGACGAAACGGAAGGCCAGAGACGGGGGGCAGGGGCGGAGCGATCCGGCCGCCGGTCTTTTCACCCGCAGCCGCGCTCGCTCCTCTCGCCTCTCGCGGCGTATTTTTCCCGATCATCGGACTCGTCTCGAGCAGCGTTCCATCGGTGCGTTTCGATTTCAGGTACTCGGAGCGCTCGTACGGGAGCGGTAATCCGCGAGGTCTGACGATTTACGGTCCGGCGGTGAACGCGACGATCGGGAACGTCTCCTCGGCGAGAACCCCCGAGACCGCTCGACCGGTCACCGAGGAGACGAGGCTCGCTTCGGGAACCTCGGAAGGGCCGTTCCCGTCGAAGCCCACCGTCGGGAGACTCCCGACGAACGCGAGCGAGGATCCGGCGCGGGTTCGCCCGTGTCCCCTCGTGCCCCCGAATCTCGGTGAGTCTCGTTGGCCCCTCGCGAAACCTTCGACCGCGGTTCGACGCCTCGCTCGAGAATGCAACGAGAAACGTCTCGCTCGTTATTTTTTTCGCAGTTGGTCCGGTGATCGTGTTCTGTTCGATACCGGAAGAGCCCGGAGAGAGCGAGTCCTCGAGTTGGACGAGAGTGAGGCCCGGTGGTGCCGGCTACCCGGAGGAGTGCGCCGCCCGCCACCGCGTCGCCGTCCTCGTCCCCTTTCGCAATCGGCTCGAACACTTGCACATTTTCCTCTACAATATTCATCCGATATTGTTGAGGCAGCAGATCGATTATCAGATATTCGTCGTCGAGCAGGAAGGTGAGTCGCGAGGAGAGCAACTCCGATCGAGCGAGCCCGAGCCGCGCGCGCGCGCGCGCCCGCTCCAAATTTTAAGGCTGACCTTTTAATTATTCAAGCGTAGATTGAAAAGTCGAGCGCGAATTTTTGTATCGTCGGGCGTAAATAAGTTACGCGGCAACGGCGGCTGTCGTATCTATACTCGAGAATCGTGTTTTTTATGGATGTAGCTAATTCATTAAAGTCAGGCAGGGATCATCCAGAGGTCGACGCGATAACGCGCGCTGATTTACGACACCCCCCCCCCCCCCCCCCCCCCCCCCCCCCCCCCCGGGAGATCGTTCCCGAAACCGTCGGGTCTTCGGGACCGGAGCTACCTCCGCCGGAACCAACGAGCGAAATCCCTTCTTCGAGGAATTCGTTGTTTCGGGGGTTTCCGTTGTTTCGATACGGTCGCTTCGTTTTCGCGGTCCGGACGCGATTCTCTCGCGATCGAGAGAGCGCGAGACGCGCGTAACCCGACGAGTGTACTCTTCGTTGGGTGGTACGAGCGGGGGCCGCGTCTCCCCCACGGGACCGCCGCCGGGGCGTTATCGCCCTCCGAACAACCTCGCGCGCTGCCGGAGTTTCGACGAACGAAAAAAGAAAAACGTACGCCTACTCGTTCGCGAAACGCTCTCGTTCTACGCGGCGCGAGTCGCGACGGAACCGCCTTCCTTTCTCTTCTCGAAACGTACGGAATTTTCGTCGGCTCTGGGCCCTTTACCGCTAAATTCCGAGCTGTCGGTCTCCCCGATTAGACGCGAGAGCGCCTCTGTGCCGGGCGATGGCGCTCGATCGAACGTCAACGATAATGCAACGCGTGACGAGCGTTGCGACGAGAAAAAGATAAATACGAGATATACGGAGTTTTCTCCGAGTATAAATACCGTTGTATTTCAGGCAACGGTCAATTCAATCGAGCCATGCTGATGAACGTCGGATACGTGGAGGCGTTGAAGGAGCGAAACTTTGACTGCTTCATCTTTCACGACGTCGACCTACTGCCCGAGGATGACAGAAATCTCTATACCTGTCCCGAGCAACCGAGACACATGTCCGTAGCTATAGACAAGTTCAGTTATAGGTGAGACAGGGACGTACGTTCTACCCGTATACCCGTTGTACAAGACACGATTCTTTTCTTCGTCCAGCCCCCCTCCTCGCTCTCTCTCTCTCTCTCTCTCTCTGTGTTTAATGCAAAAGGATACGTAACATTTTCTCCTGTAAAAGCGAGAAAAGATAGGGGAGGATGAGGAGGAGGAGGAGGAGGACGGTTGTAGCGGTGACTAATGGGTAAAATCTGTCTCGTGTTCCGCGCACACCCGAACAGACTGCCCTATTCGGATCTGTTTGGCGGTGTGTCGGCCATGACGACCGAGGACTTTCGCTCGGTAAACGGTTTCAGCAATGCCTTCTGGGGCTGGGGCGGCGAGGACGACGACATGGCCAATCGGATAAAAGCACGCGGGCTTCACATATCCCGTTATCCGGCCAACATTGCGCGTTACAAAATGATCACGCACAAGAAGGAGAAGGCCAATCCCCGGAGGTACGAGATCCTCAAGAGTGGCAAAAAGCGCTTCGCTACCGACGGCCTGACCAATCTCCAGTACGAATTGGTCGACAAGCGTAAACTGAAGCTTTACACTTGGCTACTCGTGAGGCTCACACCGCCCCAGCCGAGCTGATGGCTACCCTGGCTTGGCTAAGGATTCGACCGAGACGCGGAAAGAAACGCGCTTCCTTACGCCAAAATGAACTTTCGTATTTTAGCCCATAAAAAATCACGACAGCGTCATCTCCAAATTCGTCGACTCCGTTTCCATCCGATTTTTATTTTACGTCCGTTGTCACGATTGTCTCCTTCGTGCTTCTTTCGCGATGTTTCGTACCTTTGAGTTTTCCATCGTCCGTGAAGGCCTTACCGAGACTCCTCCCACCCAGGGACGATCTTTTCGCGGGACGATTAATTCGGGGACGACGCTCGGGCGTACGCGCGCCCAGGCCCGTGCCGATTCTCAGGAGTCCGAGCCCGCTCGCGTCTCGAATGGGGCACCGAACGAATTAACTAACGAAGAAAGTCGATAACGCGTGTCGCGTTAACGTGCCAAATAACGCGTAAACCGAGCGAGACGAAAATTAGGCCAACGAGGTCGGACGGTGCTTACGGAGTTTATCGATAGTTTTCGAACCGCGCACCTGCGTCCGTTGCTCTCGAGTTTCACGACTCCCGTCGTCCCGTTGTCGCTCCGCGAACTTGTTGCGATTCCCCGTGTTGATAGTCATTTATTTTTTATCGATTTTATCGTTGATATTATTATTATTATTATTACTATTATTACTACTATTGGTGCGCCCGATTGGTTCGGTGATCGATCGATCGGGCTTGACAAATATAAATGCATAGATATTTCATATATATATATATATACATACACACACACGTATACTTTCCACGCAAAGTGCGCATTGGCGAGCTTCCTTGAATCGAAATCGCGGTTATTCGGCACGTTCGCGAGGGCGCGCGCGCGCGCGTCTCCGACGGATCCGCGCGATATCTATTTGTATACTTGGTAATAAGGGCGATCGTGCCATCACGACGGTTAAAGTTACGATTTATCATTATCGAATAGGCTGCTCGTACGAGGCAGGTTTATAAAAAAAAACAAAAACAATAGAAAGGAGAAATAGAATCGACGAGCCGTGAAATCGGCGAGAGTTTTTCTCCCGATTCGATCGTACGACTGAAACGGAAAGAGGAACACTCGTCGGTGGAAAGATACTTAATAATGCGAGCGTCGAGGAACGTGTCTCGGGTGCGAACGCGTACGACCGTTCGAACGTTTCGTCACGCGTACGATGGACGATGAGTTTGTAACAAAAGTTAATGAACGGACGAAGCGGGCCAAGGAAGACGAAGCATCGTCGCGACGACGACGCGACGCGACGACGCGTACGCGTCTCGCGTCAGCGTCACGGCGAAACTCGCTCTTTCGCCGCGCGACCGATCCAACCGATTTACCTTTTCGTTACGATCGTCCGGATTTGGGGGTACGTCCTCCAAATATCCGTCGAAACTACCGGCGCAAGGCTAAAAGAATTTTTGTTGCGTTCCAACGGCGTAAACTTGACGCAGGCGTCATCGATCCTCTCACCGGTTTCATCGAATCTCGCGCCTCGAGGCTTACTTAAGCGGTTTATGGTTATTATTAACGATACAATAGCAACGATACTAATAACGGATAAATATAAAACGCAAACGCATACGCGATTGTGGCGAGTTTGCGGGCTGTGAAAATGCTGTTGCTTCGTTTGGACACCGGTCACGAGTGTCCCTCGTTATATTTAGGTGTGGGTGCGCGAGTGTATTCGCGAGAGCGGAGTCTGCGAGATTTTCAAAAAGTCACCGGTCCGTCGGTATCTCGCAAGTTTCGCACTCGCGCGCCGTTCCCCGAAAGCTATTTTGTTCCCTCGCGCCGCACAACTGCTACGCCCTCCTAGTGGTCACGCTCGTGCATTTATTTTTTTAACGTCTTCCAAGCGGTATCGTTTCTCGCGACGATCCCGCGTGACGAAAAGTGTTGCAACGCGATTTCCGACGTTATTTATCTTTCCGAAAGAGAAATGGAGGGGCAGAGGAAGCGGCGGTGACGGCGGCGGCGATGATGGGAGAGCAAACGAGATACAAGAGAGTGATTCGTTGCGAATTATCGAGACACGAAAAATTTATTGTATCGGGTATTTCTATAATCGCGAGTCATTAACATTTGTAGCAAAAGAAGGGTCGAGAGGACTAAAAATTTAGCGCGGGCACGAGGATTTCCCTGCTCGAAATCGTCGCGGTTTCACCGACGAACGAGGCAGCTTCCCTTTCGGGTAACAACCCGCGTACGCGAGCACGCTTTCAACCAAAAGTTTACTATGCGAATTTCGGTACTATCGAGCAATCGTTTCGTCGATGACTCGCCCCGCTCGTACGCTCCATCAATTATTGACAATAAATGCTATATTATTTTATCTCTTCCGCTATGGAAGCAAACGCGCCTCGTCCGTACTTTTGTGAAATTCTCGTGCCAGCTTTCGATCGATCTCTCGACGATACTCCTTCGGGCGGTTCCATCGGGGTATTCGAGAAAATCAAACTTTTTGAAAAAAAAAAAAAACGAGCGAAACGGAAAGGGTGCGCGATATGTACAGTCACGATCCAACGGAAGAATAAAAAGAACGCGTCAGGCCCTCGGAAGCACCTCTTGGCTGCGCGAGTTTTTGTTATCGTAGCCCGTGTACGCGCTGATCCGTGGATACAGCGTCGAGGCGTTTTCACCCAAGATCCCGACAACTATACTTTCCAACCGCTTCCTCTTGAATTTTTTCGTATCCTCGAGCAGTTTCTTGACAAAATCGTGACGAAGAAATCGATGGGCCGGGACGATCGCCGCGTCCTGGCGGATTCCGCACTCCTCTCGAATCTCCTGACAAACGGATTCGAGATTCTCACGGAGACTCTTGCCGGTCCCGAGAAGATTCGCTCGGGAAGCGTGATCCGGGAGCATCGCGGCCAACACCACCTGACGAAAGATCAACGCCGCGGCTACTCTCGTGGCTACGATCGACGATGACTCGCGCGCGACGCGTCGAATTACCTGAGGCACTTGAACGTCGAGCCAGTAAACGCATCCCTCGCGACGAGAAGTTTCCGCGGACTCGGTTCTCTCTAGCGAGGATCGGTGCCATCGGGGCTCCTCGGTGCTCTCTTCGAGTCTTCCCGATAAAAATCCGTCCCGACTCAGGCCCGATGTCGTTTCCCTTCCCAAAGAATAATTCGACAAAGACTCGTCCCGGTCTTCAACCGGAATGCCGTTTCTCGTTACGTTATCCTCCCGATAGTCCATCAGCGAGGTGACCGTTCTGAGAGAATCCTGAAGTCTCGCGACGGCACCTCTCGGGGATCCAACGACTCTTCTCAACAGGAGCTTCAGTATTGATTCGCACACCTACGAGGAATACGGAAAGTGGCGTTATTCCGAGGAGAAAGCACGGCGACGGCGACGACTCTGTACCTCGAGAGCTTCGCGATGGACGCTCGCGTCTCGACGAGCAGCAGCAGCAGCAGCAGCAGCAGCAGCATTAGACCCGACGAGCCTGGCGTACTCTCGACCGTTGTCCCCATCGGTGCAGACTCTACCGTTGATCGCGAGACTCAGAGCCTTCGCCAGCCCGATTTCGGGGGATTCGTCCTTGCAAAAAGCCAAGAGAAGAGCGACGTAGTTGACGCGTCGTTGATCGTCGTACGAGAACAACCGGCAGAGCAGTTGTTCGAGGAGTCGGAGTCGGAGTCGTTCCGAGGTGTCTTTGGGCGTGGGATCGTCGTCGATCGAACGATTCAAAGAGGAAGAGGAATCTCGGTAGGTATCAACGGGAGAGAACCAGAGTCCGATCGAGAAGAAACGGTCGGGCGCGACGTACTCCCGAGCCTCCCGGTCGAGCCTCCGAAACGCTCGATAGTCCCTCAAAATTTGAGAGAGACTCGGTGGCTCGAGGTCCATCGCGGAAACGAGGAATTCCCGCCAATCTACGAGATCGACTCGACCGAGGGTCTCGCGGAGGAGCCTGGTTAGATCGCGGCCTCGCAGCTCGTACCAGTCGGAAGGGAGGGCCGCCTTTGGATTCCTCGCATCCTCCTCGAGGGAGATGAGATCTTCGATGATGCAGAGGAAAGAGCGCTCGGGCAAGCGTCCACCGGGCGCGACTCTGGCAAACGCGTCGGCGAGACCGGACAACTGGGAAACCGTGAATCTCGCGGGACGGAGCGGCTCCTCCTCGGGAACGAGCCGACGGTTCGCCGAGTCCTCTCGATCGGGGAACAGGAGGACGTTGGATCGGACCAGAAAACGATCGCCCTCGAGAAGAGTCTCCTCCTGCACGGGGACTCCGCGTTCGGTCGCCAAACGAAACACCGAGGCAACCTCCCTCACGCTCCTCGCCTCTCTCTCGTATCGATCCGTCAGGCGTTTACCGATCTCCGCGAAGAGCCCCCGCGTTCCACCGATCAAACGATCCAACTCGGATCGAGCCGCGCCCTCGATTATTTCGAATCTGTCGCGAATCCTGTTGATCTCGAACTCGAGAGCGCAACGCCACTCGCGGAACAAATTTTTCAAGAGCGGACTCCGGTCGTTCTCGGTTTTTATCGGTGCGCCGCCCACCGCGTTTTCCTCCCTCTCGAGAGACTCGAGCACCCGAGATCCCAGGGACTCGAGGATGCTTCGAAGCTGTCGCGTGTGAGCTTCCAACGTCCGGTGACACCGACTCTCACCGGGTACGAAATTCTCCTCGGACGGAAGCTTTTCCGTTCGGGGCTCCAAGTTCGTTTCGTACTCTCGAATCGAAGGACTCGGCTCGAGCTCCGAGGGAATCTCTCGGAAAGGCCCCCGTCGCGGCAGAGAGCCGTAGTAGTCCCGAAGGAAGCGCAGGGTGTCGCGGTACCGCTCGAACTCGATCAGCGCGATATCCGCGTAGACGTTGGTCAGACGGAGCGGTGCCCGGCTGGTCGACTCGTCCTCGAAGAGCCTTCGCCTCTCGCGCTCGGCCTCGCGTCTACGGGAATCGCAAATCTCCCAGAGCTTCGTCTCGAAATCATCGATCCGACGGTGGAGCTCTTCCTTGACCGCCCGGTCCTCCCGTACCTCTCGGGCGATGTCGTTGAACGCGCGATGAAACTCGTGTAGAAAGTCCTGCCTCTGGTCGGGTCTATCGACGTACTCCTCCATTCGTTTATTCGCGAGATCCTCGTAGACCGCGAGCTCCTCGAGACACGCTCGCCTCAGGTGCAACGCTTCCTTCGCACTCTCGATGTACCGAGTCTCGAGATTTCTCCAGACATCACCGAGCGGAGAGCGGTCGCCCGGTTCGAAGCTACGATCGGCCCAGGGCCACTCGGCCTCTCCGGGCAGAGGCTCCCGTGATTCGCGAACGATCTCGGAGATCCGAGAAACCCGAGAGCCCCCGGATTCGTGGAGGAGGGACTCGCGCGATCGTGTCTCGTCCAAGGGGCTGCTCCGTCCGAGAGGTCTCTCGACCGAGCGAGGAGCGGCGGGAGCCTCGCTGACCGAGCGGTACTCCGGCCCCGTTCGTTCCTCGAATTCGTTCGAGGCGTCGCCGAGCGACTCGCGGGACGGGACTCTCCCCGGCGGATCGTTCGCCGCTCCGGCGATTAAGAGCCGCGCCAGCCTCTCGAGGGTCCTCCCGTCGAATATCCTGTAATAGAGGACAAACGCGATCTCTCGATCGATGTAAAAGGCGTCGACGGACGTTGCGTCCTCCTCCCGAACGTCGATTTCCCAGACGTCAGCGTCGTCCGGGAAATCGGAAACGTTGGAAACGTTGGAAACTCGGCGACCGCTGGCGCTCGCCTCCGGCACGGGCTTCGTTCTGACGAACGACGTCAGACACGTTCCACCCGTGGTGGGCGAGCGTCTCGCGGGATTCGGAACGAGCCTGGATTCTTCCCACGAGTCCTCCTCCTCGAGAGCCTCCCCCTGTCCCCCCCACCTGAATTCGATACGCGAGGGGCTCATCGGTTCGATCTCGTCGACACCCGAGCTCGAAAGTTCCTCCCGATCGACGGGCAATCTTCGTCCGGTCAGCGCGAACTCCAAGGCGCGCATCTGCCGTCCCGTCCTCGGATAATCGAGGATGACGAAACCCTCGGTGTCGTCGAGGCCTCGTATATACTCCAGAATCGCGCGCGAAACGAGATCGTCCGAGAGCGGCTCGCCCAAGCTCAAAAATTCGTGGATCCACTTGCCCGTGTAGGCCGCGTTGCTCAGCAGCGGATGCGCGTCCTCGTGCGGTATTACTCGGGGCGTTTGAGTCGCTTTCTCGAGCCGGCGCTCCCGCTCGGCCGCCCCCGATTCTCCCTTGCTCTTGAGTCTCGAGGCCGCTCCTCTCGCCTCGGCCTCGGCACTCGATTTCTTCGACGTTGCTTTTCTCTTCCTCGACGGCCCGGCCCGGGTCGCGCTCTCCTCCGAGGAACCCATCGACGAACGAGCCACGGCCGTACGAGCTCCTATCGTCTCGAGATCGACGTACTCGTGATTTCGCATTTCCTCCTTGTACCGCGCCAGGCAATCGTTTATCGCGTCTTCCACACGGACGAGACGAATCTTTCTCGCCGTCAAGAGACGTTGAATCGGTTCGTGGAGGTCGGGATCGGGTACTCCCAGGAGCACCGCTCTCGTTCTCAGGAATGGAAGGGGAGCGGGCGGCTCGGCGAAGGCCCCCTGGAAAATCGTTGACCACGAGTCAAGAAACAGCGGGGAGAAACCGAACGAGACGAGCGGTCTACCTCCCGAAAACCTCGCGAAGCCTCGAGACACTTGTGAACGATGCGACCGAGAACAACCAGACCAAGATTCAAATACTTTTCAACGCTCTCGTCCTTCGCTTCGGGAGTAAAGTCTTTCCAGGGTGGGGTTCCAGCGGTCCGATAATTGTCGAAATCCTCCTCGTTGAGGATTCGCGTTCTCGCTTCGTCCTCGTTCCGCTCGGCGTCGATCGCCGCCTCCTCGTCCTCCTCCGCCTCGGCCTCTCCCGCCTCTCCCGCCACGTCCCGGTCGACAGCGCGGCTCTCGTCGATCTCAGCGATCGGTTGATTCTTGAGGAACAAGGCTTTCCACTGATTCCACCGAGACTCGGGTAACCACCGATCCGTCGCGCGGTTACTCCCCGCTGCGTTCCACTCGGCCGCTCTCGTGGCCATCTCGACGAGATCGAAAACGGTTTTCTCGATGTAGCGACGTTTCCTTTCGGTTCTACTCTCCCTCGACTGTTGATCGATTTTAGCCTCCAGCTCGGCGATCCTGCGAGCCTCGGCCTCCACCTCCTCCGTCTCCCGGAAGGTGACTTCTCGCGCTCGGTCCTGCTCCAAGCGCGTCTCCGCTTCCCTCGTTTCCTCCGAGAGTTTCTCGACGATCCGTCGATTAGCGGCCATTCGCGTTTTCTCGTTTCTCACCTCGCACAACTTTCGCACCAGTTGTTTCTCGTACTGCGACTGATGGAGCACCTTCTTCGCGATAATCTCGTCGAATTCTTGCTCCTGGTCGATCAGTACCTCGTTCCATAGATCGCTCAGTAGATTCTTTTGCACGCGGCTCTTGAAGTTCTTGGCGATGGCCTCGCGACGACGCCTGCTCTTGAGGG
This sequence comes from Ophioninae sp. A BG-2022a, assembly GCA_030523105.1. Lineage (NCBI taxonomy): Eukaryota > Metazoa > Arthropoda > Insecta > Hymenoptera > Ichneumonidae > Ophioninae sp. A BG-2022a. Next base: position 12,989 of record JAPYZI010000763.1, read on the forward strand.
ACTCGGTGTAAGCCCGAGCGGCCTCTCCGTCGGGCCTCGGTGTTTTCGATTTGTCGGCCCTGGCGGTCGTCGCGGTTGTCGTCTCGCGGCCCGCTCTGTGCCGTCGACTGAATTCGTCGAGTTGGCGCATCTCGAGTGAGCCGACCGGCCGCGCCGATCCTCCTCTTACCGGCATCCGCCTACCGGGAACATTCGCCGCTTCCGTCTCCTCCTCCACTGGTCGCAACGATGAAAACTCGTCCCGATTGTTCCTGTAACCTTTCCTCGATTCCGCGTACTTTTCTCTCTGCCAATCGATCAGGCTTGTACTTTTGACGAGCGCGTCCGCGTATACGCGGAGACTCGAATCTTCGAGCTTGGGCTCGTCCTCGGGTACTCGCGTTACGTCGAACTTGGACGAACTCGGGATGTACTTTTCTCGTTCTTTGCGCAACGTCACAAAGTGCAGCCGGTCCTTGTTCTCGAGGCAGAGAAACACTTTGTAGAAGAGACGAAGCGCCATCGTGCCTTTCCCGTTCGAGATATCCTCGATGCAATCGTTCTCGCACTCGACACCGACGAATCTCAGCCATACCCGCAAATTCTTGAGATTAACGCGTGCCAATGCTGGATCCTGCGTCACCGTCAGCGTACCGAGCTGGCTGTCGTTTATCGCGTCGTAACTGTGAAGGACTTTCCCCAGGAGGGTCCCGTCTCGCGCGTAATGACCGAAAATCTCGGGACTCGGATCGATCATCACGCCCAGACGCGTCCGGAGCCACTCGCGAATTATTTCGCCCATCTTTTGCCCCGATCTTTCGATTCTCCCTGTCTTGGCCGGTGACACCTGTCTCGGTTGTGCGTCCACTGAAATTGGCTGGATAACAGCCGAGCCTCCTTTCTTTCTTCCTTTTTTTTTCTTTCGGTGCGGCCTGCGGAATATTCGGGTTGAGGTTGTTCGACGCCCGTTTAACGGCTGCCGGAGTTTCCTCCGTCCTCGCTTCGCCCCACTTTTTTTCCCCTCAGATTGGCAAACTTCAATTTCTTGGCCTCCTTCTCGCTCGGTCTCGCCCCTTTCGCGGCTGGCCCTTCGGTCTCCTCCTCGGCTCGCTTCCTCCCGGACAATCTCTTCTTTATCAGATCCATAAAATCCGTGGAATCGATTCTCCGCGATTCGAGGAACGACGAAGGCGACTTCTGACAACGGGATATCTTCAAATTGGATCGTCGTTCGTTCGGGGACGAGATCGCCGCTGGCTCGTACCTCCTGAACTCTTGGCTATTGTTCTCGTCGCTAGTCGTCTCCACTGAGTTAGTACGAGCCGCGAGCGTTTCCTCTCCGCTTTCGGGACGCTCTCGAGAATCGTCGCTTCCGTCGAGAATCTCGGTGACCACGAACTCGGTGGCTCTCACCACTCGGATCTTCTCTTCCGACGTGTCGTGGTCAAAAGTGTCCCTGTTGGCTACTCTACCTCCGTGAACAAAAGCCGAGACGTTCCGGCGTCGCCACATCTTGGAAGTGGTAGCCACCGACTGTTTGCATTTGCCCTCGAAGCGAAACTCTGCTTCGTCCACAGGACCGGTCTCCTCTCCCCTCGCGAAACTCAGGTACTTCTTGAGGGCCGTGTAAAAGTGTAGCTTGTCGTCCATTCTTGGAAAATGAGCGCATCTCGCGCTGCTCGACGGCACCACCCATACGGCGGTCTCGCCTACTCGCTCCGCCTGAAGACCGAAGTAAAACTCGCTCTTGCCAGTTTTCTCCGCAAATACCTCGTAGATGCACTTGCCGTTGAACACCGCGACTTTGGGCTTGAATATAGCTAACTTCTGTCGTACGACCAGGGAACCTTCCTTTATCTCGGATTTGTTCAGATCGGCGGAAGACCTCGTCGCTCGAGCCACTATATTGGTCAGGCCAATTTTATACTCCAGCAACTTCCTGTCCTCCTCGAAACTTACGAATCGAGGAACCAAACCGGAAGCGTGCAACAGCTTGTAAAAGTGATTCCCCGGTCCGGCGTAGTATCTCCCTCTGTGAGCGGCCATCAGGCTCGGATTTATTCCCACAAAGACCACGTCGAGGTTCGGCTCGAGAATATCCTCCAAGGTGTACCGCTGGACCTCTTCCTCGGTCAAACCGTCGAAACGGTCCGGCTTCTTTTTAACCTTGGAGGCGTCCGTGGCTGGTCTCTTCTTCAGCTTGGCTAGGGCTAGCGACATGGCGATGCACGGCTGCTCCTTATCGAAAATGAAGATTTACCGTGAGAACGTACATACCTCTGGGAACATCGAACGAGCACGAAAAATGTTCTTACCAGCCTCAACGGCGGTACGTCCTTTGAAAAATATTGAAGGTTCTATCTCGAGCCTCGCATCGAAGTTACGCGATCTTTGTGAGGAGTCGCAACAATTTCTCAATAGCTAAAAGAAAACGCGGCACCGAACCGCACTAACGAAATGCAACTCTCGTTGCCCCATTGCTAACCAAAAATCTCAATTGAAGGAGTAAAGCACGAGAGTGACAGCCGGCGAGTACCCATTTCGCGCCATTTTCCGGGAACGAGAGGAAGGGATGGGACGGGAAGCCGCGCTAATTACGAATCTCGAGCGATATGGAAAAACAGCCATTTTATTTTGTTTCGGTAATACTCAAACTCGCAGGATCAGACCTACGAACAAACGCAATTTTCTTTCGTCCGTGATCGACGGACCGTGAGGAAATACGCGTTGACGAGTCAGTATTTGAATCGACACGGGTGAGGCGAGTGTCGTTCATTGTTGGCGCGTGCCGGTCGGAATGCCCTTGGCAGCGGCGGCGGCGGCGGCGGTGGCTTTGTCGGATGTCAAATTCGGATCGTCCGAGCATCCGCCCATGGCAAACATCTTGGGTATCTCCTGACCGTAGTATATCTTGGAATTGTAGGTGAGTGACTCGTATTTCTTGAGTTCGAGATACTCGGGTGTGAGCAGCAACGAGTTTGCCTCCGCTTGGCTCTTGCTCTTGTAGAAAAGAGCGTCCGAGCGACTCTTCTCTCGCGCGAGATTCATCGCGTCTTCGATCGTGGCCATTCGTTGGAGCGACATCTGTTCCATTATCTTCTGGTCGTACTTGATCTGCGCGACCTGGGACTCCTTTTCAGCCTCGATTATCGCCTTCCTGCGATCCGTCTCTGCATCCTTCTCCACCACCTTTTGATGCTGCGTCGATATCAGCAATTTCGTTTTCTCAGCCTCCCTGTGACCAACGAATCGTCCGCTCTAGCAACTCAACTGTTATCAAAATTTCATTTTTGGTCGAGCGCTCACATAAGTTCGTAATTTTTCCTGATGGTTTCGGGAATCTTGGGTTTGGTCACCCTGACCGCCTGGACGCTCAGGCCGGGTGCCAACTCGGTCAGATCTTTCTGCAGCGCCGTTTTCAGATTCTCGTCTATCTGATCGAAGAGGTCTATGTAGACCTCGTGGAGAGTGTGAACCGAACAGAACTGATTCAGCTCGTGATGAACTTTGTTGAATATTAGGGTCCTGTCGTAATCCGCGGTAAAGTTTTTCACCATGCTGTAAACTGCGACATCACATTTTTCTCAAGAATGCGGGTAAGGCGGACGACGGGACGCTCGGTCTAATTCCCGGTGCACTCACCGCTATTGGCGTCCAGTATATTTACGACTTCTATGCGATCGAAGTAGATCATTACACCGCCGCTGGTGCCGCAAGGAACGTTCTTAACCTCGTCCGTTTGAAGAGTTACTTGGACCGAACGGAACGTCGTCAACAGAGGTATCATCATGTGAAAGCCAGGATTGCTGACGTGGGGCAGAAGCGCTCCACCCTATATAGGCAAAGTGTTTCGTTTCATCGTGCGACAACTCTCGTATCTGCCGGCCTCCATTGTCGATCACTTACACGGAAATAGACTCCGACGTGCCCTTCCTCAATCCTGTGAATCGAAAAGTTAAATACGGCAGCCAGAGCGACCAGGAAGGATACCGCGACGACGCTCTGATCGATCATCCTGCCTGCTTGCCTGCCTGCCTCGTTTCGTTACCTTGGATCACTAAAGAAAAGGTTTGTTTATCTCGTACCAAGAGATCGATAGGTTATGTCGCGCGGACCGAAAAAAAGAAAAAAAAATACACCGAATCGAATTACCCGATGATCAACTATCAACAATTTTCCACGGTTCGCCGAGAACGCGTTTTTTCTCGTTTCCTACGAGTCAACACTGTAAAAAATAATGGTGTTTCGACGAATGGAAGATCGTTGCAAACGTATCGGCGCCAGAGCGGCGTTAAACGAGTTGCGCCATTGTCTCGGTTGAGATTTTTGCAGCTCGAGTAGGAGGTGGATGATGGGTTAATGAGCGATTGGATGGAACGCCTGATCATTTCTCATAGGAGGAAATCACGGTGATGGGTTTACGGGCGATTGGATCGCGTTCGAATATCGCGGCATATTTCGAGCATCGGTACTGCGCCCGGTGCCGCTTACGCGATTCTCGTCGTATTATTTTTATTCGTCAACTTTACGTCGTGAATTCGATACGAAAAACTCTTAGGTGATTTATGTTTTTATTTTTATTCTTTTTCCCGAGCATTCGTGGCTCGTAGAAAAAAAAAGAAAGGGTCCGATCTGTACGCGTGCGCGCGTAAAGAAAATCCGTTAAAATTCAAACGGCTGCCATGTTGATTGGACTAACGTTCGTTCTTGCTTACAGAGATGCGAGCTTCGACTTGTCTTTTTTACTTATTTTAACGGAAGACTCGAGGAGTCGAGCTTGAGCTATGGTTTTCTTCAAGGACTTATAGTCTTGGAGGGCTTGTCTCGCCAAAAAACCCTCCGGGGTGTCGGGCGGCTCGAGAAGCAACATCGTCAGGGATCGCTTCAAACGAGTCTCCGCCTCTTCCAGACGTTCCACAAGCCTGCTCGCCGTTATCTTTTTCGAAGTGTAATCGTCATCTGCCAGGAGCACCAGAGGTAAATGAATCTCCCACAATAATATACCTGTGCGCGATTATTCAACAAAAAAGGATCCACCGCTTATAATCGTTAGGAAGGGAGGGTACTGCAAAGATAGTAACTCTCCGCATCGTCGTCGGTAACCAACCTTTGGACCTTGAAATTCCTGGCTCTACAATCTCGAGAAGGTCGATGAGATCTTTTCCGATTTGTACCATTCTGCGCATGGACTCCGGACTCGGATGCAGACAGGCGCACTCCTTCTTGTACAAATCCATAAGCTTCTGTTTCATCGCCACTACGAAGAAGTGATTCCGATGAAAAGTGCGCTCCAGTCTCTTCAAGAGTTCTTCTCCCTTCTGCGAATAGAAGCGCAAGGTTCTAGCCGCTGGAATCATTTGGCAAAAGTTGTTGTCGCACCTTTGCGTCAAAATCCATTCGCGTCAAGAGGGACTTTGTCAGCACGAGGGTCGTTCGCACCAGTCTTCCGGACAGGAATCTTTCGCATCGGTCGCATCGCCAACTCTCCCCGTCGGCGTACGCGTCGGCTCTCAGCGGATTTCTATTGGTCACGAAGCCGCTCTTGCATCGAGGACAAACGAGGGTGCTCATGTCGGAACCGAGCTCTTTCGGATCGGAACACCTCGTACAAACGCACTCAAAGTATTTGCCCGTTCTCAGATGATCCCTCCTCTCCTCGGATCCCTTGGATCGTGCGAATCCGTGTGAGTTTGCTCGGGTCTGGTACCGGACGACAGTCGGAAGGCTACTCGCTACTCAAACTCCTTACCAACAGAGGAGACGTGTAATTAACGAGGATCGGTTGGCCCGCTGCTATAGGAAGCGAAGCGTAAACGGTCAGCCGAAACTCGTCGTCGACCGTTATGTGAGTATTACGAACGCAGTCGTGGGCCATTATCGCCGTGTCCGGATAGAGTCCCCTGAGAGGAGAATCCTCCAGTCCTCCCGGTGGTCTCAGTTCAAAAGAATTCACGTCCAAGATCCCGCACAACCGTTGCAAAAGTTCCGGTTCCTCGCTTTTCTCCTCCATGACCAGTCCGAAGTTCCTCAAGACCTGCGGCCAACGCACCAAATTCAAGATTAACGAGCGCTCACGATAACCGATCGTCGAACGATAATTGCCTCTATAACGTTGACTCGTCTATTTTCCCATATCGGAGTATCGCGTCGCTCGTCGATGTGCGCCTCCATTTCCAGGACTCGACGCCACTTTGCACCCTCGCTTCTTCGCAACAGCCATACTCTCAGTGGTAAGAGAATTTGCATTATGACGGGGAGTTTCTCGAGGCTCGAGAGACTCTCGTTCGTCCTGAACGCTTCGCACTCGAATCTCGTGTGATGAGATTTATTTTCCTGCAAACAGATGAAATTCCAAAAAAGTTGGTACATCCCGAACGAGAACCGGAGGACGAACCGGAGGTTGGCTCGAACCGCGGCGCGTCGTACCCGGTGGAGTTTACCTGGCAAGCGGTACCGCAAAAAACAGCGACATTGCAGCTCGTGCACGAGTGCAGTCTCTTCGACGCGTCAACGTCCGGCAGTAATCTCAGGCAAGCGAAACAGACGTAATCTTTGTTAAAGGTACCGGGTCCTACGGCGTATACGGATTCCCGGAGTATCACTTCGCCCGGTATCAAGTCTTTCGCGGCAACGAAATACCTTGAGTTAAGAGTTAGGAAAACACAAAAAACATTGCTCCAATCACGAACCATGGGAACACTACGAAATCTCGATTAATCGGTAACGATTCGCGAGTCCGTCCCTACCTGCCGAGAACTTCCGAGTGCGCGAGTTTGTACTTTTGGGGAGGTGGACTCTTCTCCTCGCAGGTTTCATTGTTCCTCGACATTTCGTGGCGCCTCCCTCGGAACTCTACGGCCCGCGATTCGGGAAAGAATCTTTCGAGCTCTTCCACGAAAGACCGAACGATTGAAACAACGGTGGCAGAGGGTCTCGGGGAATCGAACCTGCTCTAACCGCGATATTCTTAGACGGCGCACCGAGACCAAAAGCGCCCGATCCGTGTACCAAAGTCTCGCTGTTCTACTCGATCCCGCACATACGCGCGACGTTTAAATTTAGAACTCTTGACAAGTTTCGCTGTGCATCCACGTTGCAAACCGCTTCCAGTAAACCTAACACGGATTCATCGTATCTCGGTTCTAAGTTCCGTTTATTGAAAGAGCAGGGGATACATCGTTGTCGTCGTTACTCTCGCCGCTGCTGCTGCGGCTGCTGTCAGTAGTTTCCCGTCGAGGCCGAACGTTTCAAAGTCCGTTGATCGATTCGTTGAGCTCGGCTAGCGAGATTCTCGCCGCAGAGGCAATTTGTCCTTCCATACTGTCGAACGATTCGTACGAGAGTATCATCGCTGCTTCTTTGAGGATAGCCGCGGCCTCCGTCATCTTTGACTTGAGAGCGGCGTTGTCAATCGCTCCACTGCCCCACAGGGATTTCGCGATAAACAAGAGAGGCGCGTGCAGCTCGTAGAGTACCATGCCTGTAAAAGAAGGATAGATCGCGTATGACGAGTCGATCGCCCCTCATCCGTTATTCGTTACCTCGCATCCTGGAATAGCCGGGCTCGACGACGTCCAGAATATTCAGGAGAGTCCTGCACATGTCGATTTTATGCTCGAGCACGACATCCGGCAAATCTTCGAGCTCGTACTCGGCGACTCTTCCGTAAAGCTGACAAAGAGAGTATCTGAAAAGGAAAAAGGGTCGGTCGGGCGTCGTTCGAGACCTCGGGAACGGCCGGGGCCCGAAACGAGCGTCACGAGGGTCCTTCCTCGTCCGAGTAATCGCTCACTTTAGGGTAGCCAGATAAGCGTGTCGAGGATGGAGAACGGAGTGATATTTTTTGACGATGGTTTCGCGAACGTGAATCGCCTCGGCGCCCTCGGCTCCACTGATCGACTCCGCGGCCTCGACCTCCGCCTGGATTATGTCGAAGACCCTGCGGACCGCCCGACCGCTCGTCGAAAATTCGCAGTGCGTGCACTTCCACGAGCTCTCCGAGTCTTTCGCCAGGAAAAACGAAATTGAGGAAAGTCGAACGGAAAATCGACGAGGAAGGGCGGATCGCGAGACGGGGCGGAACCGATGAGTCATTACCGAGCGAATCGAGGGACAGGACGACGCCGTTGTCGCACTTGCTGCACTTGAGGGAAGACAGGTTCGTTCCGAGTTCCGTTGGATCGGAACACCGCGCGCAGCCGCACGAAAAGTGTTTCGACTCGAGGAGTTGTTGCCTCCTGACGATCGTCGGGCAAAAGGTCGAGGTGTAATTCGCGAAGAGCTGGCCGTCCTTGCGGACCGGGATCCTCGTTCTGAGCTGTATCCTCGCCTGGTCGTCGCACGATATACTGTGTATCGTATTCCCCACGCAGTTGTGATTCAAGAGGGCCACCTTTGGATAGAGCGCGCGCGCCGCGTAATCCCCGCTCGCGGTCCTCGCTTCGTGGCTGTTTATCTCGAGGATACCGCAAACCGTCTGCACGAGATCCTCCCCGAATCTGTCCAGTTTCAAGCGTTCCCGAATATAGCTCGCGACGTTCACGCGATCGGTGGCCCACTGCTTCCCCAGAGAGCGCGTCTTGTCGTGAGCCTCGAGGGCCTTCACCTCGAGATTCCATCTCTCGGGACTTTTTTCCGACTCGAGGAGAAGCCGCAACGGCGTGACGCACTCGAGTTGCGCCACTCCGTTCGTCGAGCTCGTCGCCAGAGCCTCTTCGACGTTGAATTTCTCACCGACCGCCGCGAAGACCTGTCCGCCCCGACACACCCTTTTGTAACCCCCTTCTCTCCGAGTGCTCTCGATACCTCGCTCTCTCTCCCTCTCTTACCCGACACTCGTAATCCCTGTGTTGCGGACGATTCTCGCAGCCCTCGTCGCAAACGGGCCAACCGCATTTCGAGCACAACGGACGAGACTCCTCGCTCGGCGGCCAGGCTGCGTAACACGAGATGCACAACGGATGGGAGCTCGGCTTCGGCCCGACGACGAAAGGACTCTCCGAGATTATTTCCTCACCCGCGTCGAGATCGCGGCTCGCAACGAGGTATCTTCCCACTTGATCGTTCCGCAGGATCGCGTAAGCCGGCTGCCGAAAGGGACCACCCCCGCTTTCGTTACGGTAATCTTTCTGAAATTCGGAGCCAGCCAGGGATACTCACCCTCGTTTCCTCGTCCGACATAATTGACGAGCGAACGCTGAAGAACCCGACCGGGAAGAAGAAACGCGCGGAGAGAGACGCTCGCTTCTGCGTCGACACCGTTGCACCGCGTTGCGACGCTCAATGACGAAAGATGTTAAGCTTCTCTGTTTTATACCGTTCTTCGGGCGTGTCGCGTGTATGAGAAATATCTCAATTCCGCGTCGTTGCCAATCGGACGATTGAGATTTTTCTAGGAGTTTCTGCATCGTGCGAGAGCGAGCACCGCCGTATATATATTCCCGTGTTGAAGCACGACGGACGTTCCGAATGCACTCGGAGGGGCAATTTATTTTTGGCAGCTCAAGTGTACAGAAAGTTTCAAAAGTCTGCACGGGCTCCGCGAGCGATGCTTCCATTAACGAACCACCGCGGCCCTCGACCCTCGAACCGACTGCGCCGTTGTATTCTCTGCGAACGGAGCAAACTAGTTTGTACGAGAGAAGCGGGAAATTTCATCGGGAAAAGTGTCTAGGAACGAGGCTGTTTCGTTCCCCTCGAGAAACTTTCGGCGAACAAACTATTTATTGAATCAACCAAACGTTCGAGGAAAGTTCGGCCGCAAGCCTCTTTCGAAAAAGGGAGCGTTTTACCGGCCAACCGGAAGCGAAGCGGATTCGCAGCCGCTGCGCTTTTTTTTCGAGGTTACCGGAAGTCTTCGCGTACGGTGGATCAAGCGCGAAACCGCGAGACATTTTTATAAAAATCCTAAAAGTAACTGCGTCACTCGAACTATCCAAGGGTTTTGATTTTTAGAGGCGATATTTGTGGCAGTGGCGAAACATTCGAGAATGGCGTGTAACTGCGAAGAACCATTGGTAATCGACGCATGCGCGGTGGACGGCTCGAGGAGTATTTCCCTTGTCCCTTTGTGGCCGGCAGCGGAACGTCTCCCAATAACGCGCAGACCTCTCAAGCCTTACACTTGACACGCACATACGCGCGGTTCAAATTTCATCGACGAAACGAGACGTAAGTACGGAACTTTCATCGATTATATTTGTGAAAATTGTACATTCGCTTGCTCGTTGTTCCTCGTCCGAAAAGAATCTCGTGCCGGCGAGTCTTTTTTTCTCAAACTTCTGACGCAACCACGTCCGTCGCGAATCGATTTTCTCGACGAGTGTGTCCGCGCGTATACCCCTCTCTCTCGCGCTCTCTTTCTCCTTGACCCCAAGAATCAGTCTCTGGACGGTCGCTCCCACGTCGAGAATTGAACGTCCGCGTAAGTCTCGGAATAGCCCTGTCCGCGCCACGTTGTCGCACCTCCGCCCGATCGTTGACTCGCGATTGAAAGCACATTCGCGACTCAAACTACTTATGTAACGGGCGGCTCGCACACGTAGGTCAACACCGCTTCTCTCCGGTCTTGTACCGGGCTTACCGATCGTCTTTCCCGGCGTCCTTTTTAATCGACCCGGGCCCGGTCTCGTTCATACGAATTCGTCATTAGAAAAAAGCAAACGGACGGGCCTTTGTCCACTCTACTCGTACAAAAACCCGAATAATAGCGTCCTCGCAGAAAATGGCCCCTCCGACGTACGGTGATCTCGGCAAGAACGCCCGCGATGTCTTTGGCAAGGGTTACCACTTTGGCCTCCTGAAGCTCGACGTCAAGACCAAAACAGAGTCGGGCGTCGAATTCTCCAGCGGCGGCGTCTCCAACCAAGACACCGGCATGGTCGTCGGCACTCTCGAGACTAAATACAAGATCAAGGAGTACGGATTCACTTTCGCCGAGAAATGGAACACGGACAATCTGCTCGGCACTGACATCACCATCACCGACCAACTTCTACAGGGTCTTAGCGTCGGTTATAGCTGTACTTTTTCGCCGCAGACCGGGTAAATAAGTTTGACAAAATGATAACAATCGAGAGTATACCGGAGGAAAGAAAGGAGGCGCTAACGAGGCGACGCTTTTCGGCAGGAGCAAGACCGGCAAGCTCAAGACCACCTACAAGCACGAAAACGTAGCCGCCACTGCCGACTTTGATTTGAGCCTGAACGCCGGACCTCTGATCAACGCGACGGGCGTCGTCGGCTATCAGGGTGAGTACCCTCCCCCGAGAGGCTCCCCTCGCTTCCCTCGAAGTCATTCCGTATTCCGTTTCCCAGAGCCCCGCGCCGTCCGTTTCCAAATCTCCCGCTCCAACGGCAAAGACCCTATACTACGAATCGGATGAATTTTCCTCCAGGATGGTTGGCCGGTTATCAGGCGAGCTTCGATTCCCAGAGAAACAAAATAACCAAGAATAATCTGGCTCTTGGTTTCACCGCCTCCGATTTTGCTCTACACACCGCCGTGTGAGTATCGCGCGATTTTCTATCGGTCGTTTCTTTCGATTCTTCTTCCGTGACTCGAACGCGAACGCGATCGGAATAACGTTGCAGAGACGATGGCCGCGAGTTCAGCGGTTCCATCTATCACAAAGTCAAGCCAGGCCTCGAGGGTGCGGTCAATTTGGCATGGAACTCCAGCAATAACGTTACCCAGTTCGCCCTTGGCTCCAAGTACGACCTCGATAAGGACGCCTGCCTGAGGGCCAAGGTCAACTCTCAGCTTCAAATCGGGTTGGGATATCAGCAGAAGCTTTGCGACGGTGAGCACGTCCCACGATTTTGGAGAAACGCAGATTTTTAAACAAATAAATCGAGCCTCCCGCGATTCACGTCGCGTTCCCACGGTCAAGAGATCAAACTCGCGGCCTTGTCGGGAGAGGAGCTTTGCACTTGCCCTCGCTCGGGACACTCTTGGGCTAGACGCGCTCGGACAACGATGATCGCTATAAATAGCGATTGTCACGCGCGTTCTATATGCGTCCGACTCGGCGTAGCGACCCGTGCAGAGTTGTTCCCGCGAGTAATGTCCAACGCGGCGCGACTATTCTTTCCTTCCTTTCCAGGAGTCGTCCTCAGCCTGTCAACCAACGTCGACGGCAAGAATTTTGGCTCGGGTGGCCACAAGATCGGTTTCGCCCTGGAGCTCGAGGCTTAAGGAAGAACGCGCGGACGAGGCAACAGCGGAAAAACGTCAGAGACGAATTTTCAAGAATATACAGTTTATTCTGTCGTCGTATACGGCATATGAAGAAAGCAGCAAAGTCTGAAATTGTGACAACGAGGAAAAACGAGAGGACGGGACCGCGCGTAATTCGCGACAACGCCTTGTATGGTACACGTATTTTTCTTTTCTTTTCGTTTCTTTAGTATTATCGCCGACGTAAATGCTAATAAAGAATGAGACGACGCAACACGAGATAAATAATGATACGGAGGTGTAACGGAGCCACGCATCGCTGATAATATCGCGATCGGATTCCGGAACGGTATACTCGAGACGGCGCAGCCGCCATTGCCGTGATCACGCGTCCCTCGATTGTATCGCGCGTTTGTTGCAACCGAGCTTCATAGATGTATATAGGACGATAACACGATGTTGACGACACGGAAAAAGACAAATAACGCAAACGTGCCGAGAAAAGCCCGATCAATAAAGACAAAATAGTGACTGAGATACGAAAAGGAAAAAGGTGCACGTTCAACCGTTATTGGCAGCGGGAAACAAACTCGGTGAATGCTCACGACCCGATGCAAACGTACCTCAACTCTCGAACAATTAGTCACCCGCGCTCGTTCCTAGCTCGATACACAGTTGACTGAAACGTTTCCATCTGCCCAGACAAGTTAAAAATTTCTTACAAATCTTCTACCAAATAGATGCATTTCTATCGATGTTCTTGCTTCATCGAGCACGCGACGCCTGCAAAATATCGTTAAAAATGTCGTCCCGACGAGACGGGAAACGAGGAAAGGAGCGAAGCTACGAGACACTACCGAACAAAAGAGTTCCTCGGAAAAAAACTGGACGTACCAATAAAGCACATAGAGCACAATTGTTGCGTTGAGCGGACGTCTGCTTCTTTTCATTGTGGTTTATTTACACGGAAACAGAATTACGAGGCTTTTTCTTTAAAATCGTTTTCAGACCTCGGACACTTGTATCGAACACTCGTTGCATTCTTTTATTTTACGGGTATAGCGCCCGGATAATGTTTTTTAAAAACTGAGAAGATACGATTAGTGGACCATCTGATCCTCGGTTGCTTTCGCGATCCAATCGGGCTCGGTCTGAGCTATTTTTTCGATAATCTGATTGACCTGGTAGCAGAGCGACTGAATTTGCTTGTCCCACGTTGGCAAGATTTCACGAGCTGCGACAAACAACGAAAAACAGAAGATGACGAGACCCCTTTGAGGGCCCCGCTGGGTCCGTGCGCGAGTGTACTCACTCTCGAAATGTACGATCGAATCTATCTGATCGATGTATCCGTTCATACGGCTCTCGGTAATCATCTGACTGGCGATTTTCTCCGCATTCACTGGTGGTATCTCCAACAGTGCTCCCAATTCTTCGAACGTAATGTTGTTGTACAATTTACTGGCCGAGAGGAGATTGTGCTCGATAACGGCGCGATCGAGGATTGTCGAACCGAGTCCGTCGGTCGTGCAAGCCTTCTGGTGAGGTTGAAGGAGCGCCTCGAACTCTTGGAGCTCGGAGCGCCGTATTATACGATCGAGATACATTTTCTCGAGGATCGCGTAAGCCGGCAATTGCTGGCACCTTTCATCCTTGAATAACGTCGCGAGCATCCGGCTTCTTTGCTGTCCTGTAAAATCGTACGGGAATACGAGGAAACTCATAGATCTTTCGTGAGAAAGAAAGCCGGTCCGTACCTGCGGACGCGAGAATCGTGCATATAAGCGCGTTCCTCAGCGCTGTCATGCGCTCGTCCTCGTGAATTATCGATCTGTAGGATAATTCGTTGTAGCGCTGCGCCGCCTCGATAAATTTTCGCCTGTAGTCCAGGACACGAGCGTAGCAGACCTTGTAATATATCTGTAGTTGTTCGTTCTTGGATTCGGCCTGGTAAGAAAGATCGAGACCGACGTTGAATGCTTTTCGTTCAAAGCCCGAAGCAACCGTCAACCTCCCGGCGTCTTCTTACCTGCAGCAGAGACGCTCTGTTGATGAAGGCCTCTGCTTGAACCGGATCGTCATCCTCCAAGTAGAGCCTCGCAATTTTCAAATATGTCTCCAATTTGTAGTCAACCGTGTATTGCCTGTACAGGAAAAAAAATTAGACACCTGGCCCTTTTGAATCCGTAGGGGCAAAGACTCTCGTCCGCTCACTTTTGTCCAGTTTCCAAGGGTATGCCTACCAAGACATTGGCCGCCTGTCTCCAGTCCTGATTTCTCTCGTAGATGGCGGACAAGTGTTGCCTTATACCGGCCACCTGTTCCTCAAAGGAAATCACTCGTGGCTGAACCTTGTCCAGAGTATAGTGCGACACGGCTTTGGAGATGTCGTCGGGCAGGAGCAACAGGCGAGCGCTCACGTCCGTGAGAACTTGCCTCGATATAACCAGACTCACGTTCTCATTGACAACTAAACCCAGCGTTACGACGCGTCAATGCGAATGTTGTTCAACATTTTTCGGTTCATCGAGAGAGAGAGAGAGAGAGAGGGGCGGGAACAAGACGAGAATCAATGTTGAGGAGAAAATTAGGAAGAGAGACAAATAATGATTTACTGGCTTCGATGAAGATCTTCAGAGTGTCGACGAGTTCGTCGCCGGACGAGGAGAGAACGGCATCCAAAATAGCCCGATACCTGAAAGCAAGAGGAACCACTCAGCGTTCGGCCAAGTATCGCCGAGCACCCTTTTTTCTCCGCTGACTCACTTCTCAGCTTGATCCTTGTGAGAACCGCCGGAATGTGTCAAGTTCGCGAGCTGCTGTCGCACAATCACCGCACTCACGACCATCTTACTCACGACTCGTGAACGTCCAACTGTCCGACGGACAGTTGCTGTCGAACGGACCCCCCGCGCGCGCGACGGAACTTGCCCAGTTTTTCCGTGGGCGGCGCGAGCATCGTATCCGAAGGTGTCGCCACCTCCGACTTTTCGTTATTGCATTTGCAATATTTATCGGACAAACTTGCGCGTTAACAATTAATCGGACGAGTTTTGTTTGATAAAGTCGCATCGTTGATCGAACGTTTTGAACGTGGAGAGTCGAACGGGTCAACTTTCTCAAGAAGGTAGAAGCGATTGCAAATTTGCGCGAGTCGATCGTGTCGCGCTCCGTCCATTCGATTGGCTCGAACAGTTACAGGCGCGACGTGTTTTCAGCCGCGGTCGCAGTGCCGAAATATGGCCAAATCGAAAAAGGCAAAGTGCGCGAAAACACGTAACACTTTACGGGAATAATGACGCGTCTACCGAAGGCTACCTCTTCGAAATCATTCGATAGTGAAATTTTCGTCGTCAACCGGATCCCGTGGCGACGGGAATAGTATCGACGGGAGCGGTAGGCCATTCCCGACGATACGAAAACATCCTTCGGACTTGTGTTTATTCCGTGCAGAGGCGGTGCGCGCAATGTATTCTGGGACAGCAATGGTGGGCGCGTGATTTTGAACAAATTCGAGACACGACGATTACTCCCCTCAGGTATGTCGAATTAAGGAAAAAAGGGGAAGCGCCGCGTTATCGTGGCATCCGCGAACGCGGTGATTCGTCGTCACGCGTTACAGGCTCCGTAAATTGGGTGAAAAACGCTTTAGGCTCTGTCAGAGGTATGTCCCCCTCCCTTCGCCCCGCCGCGCACAGTACGCACCTCGTACGAACTATCGAATTTAAGGTTAACTCTCGTTTTCGACGATTTATCAATCGAAATTGCTCAAAAATGCGTATCATCGCGTTCGCCGCGTCATCCCAACCGCCGGATCGTCGTTCCTCGATCGAATTTACGAATATCCGCGTCTCCTTGTACACGCGAGACTCTGTTAAATTTTAGTCAACGGAAAATGGCGCGTTCGAGCGATAAATGGCGCTAATGTACTCTCGGTCCCGTCGAGCTTTCGAATTGCACTCGCGGTCCTCTATATACGAATACGCTCGTTCCAATTTCGAACATGCAGAGTCGCGATATCGAGGGTGCTCGCTTCATTGTTAATTTTTGCAATCGTTCGTTTTCCCGCGGATACTCCCGAGCCCCCCCCCCCTCGACCCACCAGCCTTTGGAGCGTTTGAATTTTTGAATTTTTCAAATTGAACACCTCATTGAACGCTCGCTATTTCCCGTAGTCGAAAAAGCCAGGGATTTCGCATTATCGTTGTTGCAAGGAAAATCCATAATACCGGTGGGATGGCTAATTTTCTTTCGGAGTAACCGCAGCCTGCGCGAACGTGTATTTTCCCAGCTGTCGCGACGCTACCTCGCCGGGGTGCCTCCTGCGGAATGGCGGCGAACAAGGGCAGCTCCGCTCGGGCACTGGCCGAGCCCGTCAGGCTCGATACGCGAAGCTTCTCCGACGCGGAGCTCGGTTCACTGGCGCCGTTGCGCGAATCGGAGCGCTACGCCTCCGGGGACTTTGAGACGTTGGCCAGCATACAGGCCGAGCTAGAATGCACCAACGCGGAGGAAGTCGTTTCCACGGAGGAGGAAAACACTGAGGCGCGTTTACGAAGCGGCGAAGCGGAAGGCGCGCTCTCGGACGTCGAGATGACGGACGCGTCGGAGGAAACGCGCGCCGATCCGATAATATACGCGACTCACAATCAGAGCGCTCGCAACATGATATTTCAGACAAAGCCGATCCTCCAGAGAGTGCCTATAACAGCGGTGCAGGTGAAACCGAACGTCGGCCAACCGGCGCAGAGTCAGTCAATAATGATAGTGTCGCCGGCGGGTGGCCAAGGAGCCAGTCAAATTCTCAAAATTTCGCATCCCGCTTCCGCATCCGCCGGGCAATTGCAGTCCCTCGCGCAAACCCTCATTACAGCGAAATCGGCGGATGGGAACATCGTGCAGCTACGATCGGCGCACTCGGGGAAACCGCTCGGCCCGAGCGGTGGCCAAACGGGAAACGTGACTCTCGGTACTCTGCAGACCGTAAAGTCCGTACAATCGGTGAAACGTCCCGCACAGGGCGGTCAACAGAACAGAAACGTTTACACGAAAATGATACTGAGCGGGGGTAATCAGACGCAGACGAGCGGCGATGTCCTCGCGACTACGTCGCAGCAAGGTGAGAACCCGCAGACACCGACCATCAAGTTTTTGAGCACGACGTCGAGCAATCAGGCCGTCCCGAGTCCGACCAAGACTATAACCCTCGCTCAGGCCCAACAGATGGGCCTGATCGCCTCCAAGCTCCAGCACATTCTACCCTCGTCCCCGCAGAAACAGCAGGTTCGTTCTTACCCGTTCGTTCGATCGTTGATCGTTTCGGCATCTCCGTAAGCGAAATAAACAAAAAACGTTCGTCGCGGTATTCGAATGGTACGGGCGAACGCGATTCGTTATTCTTGCAGGGTATAATCGTCAACAAATTGATACAATCGTCGAGTTCCCAGCCGCCGAAGTTGACCCTGATACCTACGAGCGCAGCCAACTCGCCGGCGAAAATTTTGCCCGCGCCCAGTCAAGCGACGAGCCAGGTCAGACCACCGGTCAACTCGCAGACGTACTCGGCGTCTGGGAAAGGTGCCGCGATACAGCAGAGTCCGCAAAAGGTTATAATACGCCAGGTGAGACTCTCGATTGTTGTTCTCCGTTGGAGTACGAAAGAAACTCGCGTAAGCCGCCGCGTCGCGTATTTTCAGAGCGCGTTGAAGCCCGGGACAGTTCTCGGGAGCGGACAAGTCATTAGAATACCGGCGAATCAGAATATCGTAGCCGGGAGCAACCAGGTGCATCAGATACAAATGCCCGGGCGTCAGGTTCAGTACGTCCGGCTGGTGAGTACGTCCTCGTCCGGTACGAGTAACGTCGTCACCGTCGGGAAACCCAAGGCTCAGGGCGGTTCTCTCCAGACGGTCGGGATGACGCAAAAAATCGGCGGCCAGCAACAAATCGTCAAGGTGAGCGCGCTCTACTTCGTCACGAACGTCACACGATTATTTCTCTTCCACGAATTAATTCTCGAATAAACGAACGCTTTGTTTTTTGTTTTCTCGTGGCTGGCCAGGTTGTCCCTCTCAACACTGGAAATCAACCGTTGCGATCCGTCGCACCGAAATCGTCCATCACCACGGGAGCTCAGAGAATTCTGATACCGGCGTCCGGTTCGCTCAGTCATACCAAGAGTACCGTCGCGATTCCGGCATCGGCCCTGAGCCAATTGGCCTCTGGTCAGGCGGTCCTATCGACCTCCACCAGTGTCAGCAACATCGTCGTCCTACCCGCGCAATACATTCAACAGCAGGGCATTGAAGAGCCCAAAGGGAAATCACCCTCGACGCCGAGCCTCTTGAGCGGTTCGCAGAGCTCGCAGAGCTCCTCCGGGAATTTATCGACGAGCTCGGCCCTCCTCGAGAACAAGAGTTCGCAGCGCTCATACGCCGGTGTCGAACCGAACGGCATAAGACCGAGAAAACCGTGCAACTGCACCAAATCCCAGTGTCTCAAGCTGTGAGTCCCTCTTGACAACTCTTAAATTTATTTAATCGTTCTCGAATCGTCGCGTCGTCCCTGGCATCTACGGCAATAGCCTCGGTTCAGCGGACTGGATCGAACCGCTGCCGCTGAACCCTGTTAAAATTAACGTCGCATCGTTGGCCGGGCGTGCCAACGGCTCGGGTGGCCCGTCTTCTCGCAGCAAGCCTTGATAGCGGCTCTTCTCGCGTTCGTCTTTTGTTAACATTCCATTGCGAATAAACAAAAGACGATCTCCGTATCTTGCCGATAGCTACGGAACTCGGAACGTATTTATCGCTAGTGATTCGTAATCGAATTTTCTCGCCTCTCTTCGTTCACCGTACGCGTGGACAGCTCTTCTTTCTTTTCTTCCCGTCCCACGCGACAAACTAACGCAACTCGGAGTTACGGCGACGGCGGTTCCCGTCCCTTCTTCTTTTCCTCCTCCTCCTCCTCCTTCTTCTTTTCCTCGGCCTCCACCGCCTCCGGCTCTTCGCCGTGATCCGTCGTCGCGTCATTTACGATTATGTATTATATTCGGCGCAGATACTGCGATTGCTTCGCGAATGGTGAATTCTGTCACATGTGCAACTGTAACAACTGTTCGAACAACTTGGGCAACGAGGAGGAACGACAGAGAGCGATAAAGTCCTGCCTGGAGCGCAATCCGAACGCGTTCCGTCCCAAGATCGGCAAGGGACGAGACACGGGCGACGACATAAGACGTCACAACAAGGGCTGCAACTGCAAACGCAGCGGTTGTCTAAAGAATTATTGCGAATGCTACGAGGTTGTAAAATTCACAGGTTTCTTTCGCATCCTCGAAAAACGCTTTCGCTTACCTTTTTTCAACAATGTTCTATTTTTTTTCCGACCCGCTCCTTCAAAGGCAAAGATACCGTGCTCGGCCAATTGCAAGTGCATAGGATGCCGCAACGTCGAGGAACCCGCTCTCGAGAAGAAATCTCTCAAGGATCTTGCCGAAGCGGTCGAGGTACGGACGGCGCAACTGACCCTCAACAAAGCCAAAATTCAGCAACTCTCCGAAATGGCTTTCAGACCTCAAGCCGCCTCGAATTCCGGTGCAAGGTGCAACAACGCTTTCCCTCTTTTTTCGACCGTTGCTGCGATACCGCCTTTTTTTTTCTCCTACAAAACGAGCATTTCTTTTCCATGAAAAAAATCAGGCAAACGTTCAACTTTCTCACGGACAAGGTCGTGGAGATAACGTGTCAGTGTTTGTTGGCTCAGGCCGAGGAGGCCGAGCGCAACATGCTCGACGAGGACACTTCCCAGAGACTGATTATCGAAGAATTCGGCAGATGCCTGAAGGAAATAATAGATTCGGCTCACAAGGCTGAGGCTACCTAGCACCCGGAGGGCTCAGCAACGAGGAGACACCACCGCGACACCGGGTACGCCTTCCAAATTTATAAACCACGAAGAAACAAACGATTGAACCTTTCGTTCATCATTATCGACTTCGGGCTCTACGCGCGTACGCTTGTACGTTCTTGAAACGTTTCGAGAGCGCGCCTGTCCGCACAGGAGGGATAATTGCGTTACCAAAGATCGTGGCAACGGGAGAAACGTACAGCGAAGAATCGCGCGAAATTTGGTCGTTTCTATCAATTTGGGAAACGATCTCGCTCCTCTCCCTACAAACGACTCGCGCAAGATCCAATGAATTAATAATATTTTTGGGATAAATGTTCATCACTGCCCGCGGTTCGAGTATACGTAGAGACTTTGCTGCTTTTTTAAAATTTCCAATCAATTCTGACCAGCGAAACACCCCCGCCGATTCCAGCGCATCCATCGATTGTTCCCTAATTTACAAATTGGATTTTGTATTTTATGGAATTATTCGGCAGCGTCATAAATATTCGCGATAATGCATCGCCGCAATGTACAGAGCTTGCTCCGTCACTTTCCAATTTCCGAAACTCTAGCCTTCGTCGCTGCTCTCGAGAAGGCTTACGTTCGTTCTTTCGTGATACACGCGCAAACTTCTGTGAGACCCCAACATTTATACAGACATACATGTGTATATATGTGCGTGTGTGCGCTTGTGTCTGCGCGTGAGTGTGTGTAAGTATACGAGACAGAGAATATTTGAATAGACAAGATGCGCCGAAAGCCAAGTCGGAGCTCAACGGGTAGATCAATTGTAATATTCCGGACATCCTTATCTCTCGGAAGGATCTTGATCTACGGGAGATCCGTTTGGACTTTCGGATCGCCTCGGGTATCCGCGATGTACGTATGCATAGAGGTAACGCACGGGTAACGGTAGGATCAAGTACGAATGTAAACTATCTAAAGAGTATAAATATATGTTTATTATATCGTCGGGATATCTCGAACGTGTTTGCCATTTTGCGAGTATCAACGAAGAAAAAAATTAATCGAACGAGCGAATACAATTCTGTACAAAGAGAAGGAAGGGGTGTTTCGTTTTTTTCTTCTTTCGTATGCGCTCGGGGTGGCGTGTTTCGGGGCAACGAACGCTATAGACACTGACGCAAAGACTTGATAATAATTATTAATTTACACCGTGTACATAGGCATTTTTGTGTAAGTTATAAAAAAAATAGTGGGTACAATTGGCGCATGGCCACGATTAACGCGCATCGGCCCAATTCAATTTCAATCCCGATTCACATGGTACGCATGCACGTGTATAAACGCGGTTCAAGGGTGAACGCGAGGACCGAGATATCGTGTCACTTGTACGTCTCGATCCTTTCAATAAACGCAACATTCTCATTAAATCGTACACCGTTTTTTGTTTCTTTTTTTTATCTTCAGAATTGAACAATTTTACTTTTGGATGTTTTGCCGCGACTACTCTTCGCGACGTGAGTTTCAGGCGAATCATCGCCGAGGGACTCGACGGTACTGTCCGCGATGGTACCAACCGTAACGGTGGTCTCTTCCCTCTCCCTCGTCATATCGGGACAGTCCTTTTTCAGATGCGTCACGTCACCGCATATCTTGCAAGAACCGCCCTGAGGGTAAAGCCCCCTCGGATTGTCGGGACACTGTTTCGCGATGTGCCCCTGTTCGCGACAGATGAAGCAACTCGCGAATCGAAATTCCTCCTTCTTCGTTACCCGGCACTCAAAGTGCGTGTGCTCGGTCGAGCCGCACTTGAAACATATCCCGGTAGCGCACTCTTCCTTGCCGAGCTCCGGACAATCTGACAAATTGTGACCGGCCTTGCGACAATGAAAGCAAACCTGCTTCCTGACGCGTGCAAGCGCTTTCTCGGCTTTTCTACGCTCCAGTTTCATCGCCTGATCGATTTCCGATTTCGGTATTCCCTTCATCACCATCTTTTTCCGCAAATCGGCGAGCCTCTCGGCATCCTCTCGCTTCACGGGATATCCGTTGTACATAACGATTTCCACCTCTGTTCCGTTGATCGTGCACCTTATCGGACCGTTTATCGGCTTGCGACGTTTATGCTCTTTGTCGTCCCGAATTTTTGGAGCCTTTCGCTTTGGGGGCTGACCCGTCGAATCCTTTCCTTCCGCATTCCTCTGCAACTTGGACCGTGTCGTCGACTCGCCAGATCCGTCCACTTTTGCGCCGAGGCCAACACCGTTGCCTCGTTCGGCGTCCGACGGGTCTGGCCTGTGCAACTTTGCCGACACGCTCGTTTCTCCCTCGCCTTTGGAAGAAGCGATTTTACTGAGGCGTTTGCGGTTACGCTTCTGGCGCTTGCTCACCTTCCCCGTGGGCTCTCCCGTCTCGCGCGTGCCTCCCCCCGGAGTATTCTTCTCCGCCGTCGTATTCGTTACTTCCAGGCACTTGGAAGATTCTTTCGAGCGTTCGGAACTATTCTTCTCAAGGTCTGATGAAATTTGCGTCTGCCCACATTGTTTCTCCCGCCGTGGAGCGCTTGTTTCCTTCTTTGCGGAGCAATCCTCTTCGCGAGGTTTTTTTTTCTTAGTTTTTTTACTTTTCTCGTAGTTAGCGAGTGCCTTCTGTTCATTCGTGAGTTTTTTGTCCTCCCTCTCGAATTCTGCCCACTCGTTGTTGACATTGCCCGTTGAGTCGTGGTAATACGGCTCGTCTTTGTCGGTCAACAATTCCTTGGCCGATTTTGCATCTGGGGCTCGATTGCCCTTGATCGATACGTTAGCTTGCAGATTTTCCTTCATTACGTGCCAGGGTGTGGCGTCGTTGGCCACTCGTTCGTTCGACGCCTTCGAACCTTTTGCCCGCGCGAACCTCGTCATCTGCAATTTTTTCCGTTCACACGAAACGATTATTGACAACCTACACTCGTACCTTTACTTTCTGGGAATTTTTGCGGATAGGGTTCTTACCGTGAATGAATTCGTTTCAGGTCGCGGCAACGGAAACTTTGTCGTTATCGAAACGTCGAAACAACGAAACGCGTGTACTCTAGTGACGAGTCTAACCTCTAATTCGCCTGGAAACGAAGGTACGTCGTCGTAGTTTAATCGAATCGTCGACAGCGACGCATCACGATCGTTCCACGAACGACAATCAAAACACGTTCGATTCAAAGAGTTTTTGTTTTATTGCAAATTGTAGTATTCAATTGTATACACTCAAAAAAATACCAGAGGCAAATAATACGTGTAACAACCGCGTAGAAAAAGTTAAAAAAGCTGGAACGGAGGGGCTACGTTCGGACGGGGGCAGCATTTGTTACCGAAACATGTTTGTTCGGACGCTTTTTTCTTTCCCCCGAGATCCTGAAGTTTGCCCGTTCGAAACGTGGGAAAAGGCCACGAGTCGCGAGGATAACCGGTCAACCCGAGCAGAGCTTCGAGAGGGAAACCGTGTCGCGTCCTTTGGCGGTTTCCTCCTCGACCGTGTCGGCGAGTGTCCTCTTACGAGTCTCCGGAAGGACGAGGCAACACGCACCGGCGATCAAGGCGAGTATACCGCAGAGCGTACTGGGCGCCCACCACGCGTTTCTACCGACGAGATCGGTAATGTACGGCGCCGTTATCGTGCCCACGTGTGCCATTACCGAACTCGTGCCGATCGCCGAATTTCTCACGACTGTAGGAAAGAGCTCCGACGTGTACAGTATGATGATACCGTAGACCGCGGAGAGGGCGAATCTTCCGGCCAACGCGACGCTCATTATCGCGGCGGTATTGTCACGGGGGATCCCGAGGATGCACAGCAAACATACACCGCCGATCGTGTAGAGAAGCGCGCCCGCTTGACGACGTCCCATTATCATAAGAATTCCCGAAGGTACGAGATAGGCCGGTATTTCGGTGAGTCCCAATATCAGTATGTACGTGTAATGATCGACCGAAAAATTGTCGACGTTGAGAGCTGCGAAACAGGGAGACCGGACATTAGCCTTGCGCAACGGTACACATTTGGAATAGAAGGAGCGAGGAGTCGTTTGTTCGGGTCACACCTATCACGTAATAACAGAGTGACGAAGTCATCCACGAGAAGTACATTATGAAAGCTCTTCGTCTCAGATCGACGTGCGATAATATTACTTTCAGGCTGTTGAAATTGTTTCGAACGCAACCCCGGGTGCCGATCGCGGCGCTCGTCCCGTCCGCTTCTCGGACCTCGCGACCACCGAGATCGAAGGAACTCTTTTTGGTAACGGTTTGTCGAAGCGGCTCGTAGTATCGGCCTATCACACGGTGCGCCTGTTTTCGCCGGTTCTGCGACAGCAGCCATCTCGGAGATTCCGGCATGAACCTGCGAAAAACCGTACGATACGCGGACTGTTTGGCCAAGCCGTACCCCTCTCGCCCTCGGAACTTCAAGAAAAATCTTGTTCGTTTGTATGTACCATGCATGAAAAAGCAGTATCAGAGAGGGCAGGGACACGAGTATTTGAAGCTTTTTCCAATCGCTCGCGAGATAAGCTAATCCGGAAAGTATAGCCGTACCAACGGGATAACCAGCGTTAAAAGCAATGCCCATCCATTGTCTGTGCTTACTGCTAGACGCTTCGGTCACTTTCGTTCGAGAAGCAGACAAAAAAAAACAAAAATACGGCTTTTAAATGAAAGTATCGACCCCGGTGTCGAACGGGCCGCGGACACTCACGCGTCGTCATCGACGAGTATCCTATGGCGGACAAGCTCACTCCTGTCACGAATCGTAGAGCCAAGAATGCCCAGAACCAAGGTACAAACGCGGTCGTCGGACCGGCTATTATCAGCATGAAGATCCCGATCACGTAAGTCGTTTTGCGTCCGTGGCGATCCGCGAACACCCCGAAGAATCCGGCGCCTACGAGTTTGCCGAGGGACAGGGCCGTGTAGGTATTGGCGCGATCAGCCTCTCTGCCGCACACGAGATCCCACTGAAATCGTGCATCCCGTTACTCTACTTCCGACGTGAAAAAACCTCGGCCGGTACTCACTTCTTCCACGACGGTAGACCCGCCCGCCTTTTCATAGCTGTACCCCGAACAGGTTGATACGTTAGCTCGATCCTGTATATGCTGTACGACTCCCTCGTAACCCAATTCCGCGAAGCGCGTATAATTGTAATCGAACAGGTGGCACGAATCTACGGACGAGACTTCTCTGATCTGAGCCTCGCTCCAATTGGCAGACGTCAACTGCGGTACGGAGCACCAGTGCGGCGGAACCTTGCCAGGAAGAAGAGCGCAATGAGGAAACATTCGGAAAGTCGAGATCCAAAAAGTATCGGACGAACCTCGGTCGTGAAGACGTACGACATGGAGTGCATGCCGTTGAAGATCGTCGGTGTCAGAGTCAAAACGAATACGATCCAAAGGAATTTGGAACCTTTGCTCAACTCGTCCAGTATCGCAAGAAGTTGGTCCTTCTCGTCCATTTTTCAAGCTTTCTGGTCAGCTTTGCGACTCCTCGAACGATACGAGCGATCTTCACGACCAAGTTTTCTTCTTATTTTACGATGTTTTCTTCAATTCGAGACTGACGTACGTCGTTTCTCACGTGATTGATGAAACCTCGTTCGAAGCGTCAATACGGGCATTCTCCTCGCGAGTTACGTCACTACTGATAACACGGAGAGCGGATGAATGAGAAAGAAACATCGTCGTAAACAGTCTGTCGATATCGATTTTCACGGGATCGCCCGAGGATCAACTAAATCGGCGTTACCGTGGAACAAACGTGATGACGCGAGGACGTATAGCCTAGCCAAGTGTAGTAAGTGACAGCCAACCTGTTCAACCATTGATTAAATATCATTTTTTTATCGACCGACTCGTTTTTCCATTTACAACTGACGAAGCCAGAGAGAGAGAGAGAGAGAGCGAGAGAGCGAGAGAGCGAGAGAATGCCACGAATAAACAGCCGGTTCCCGGAGCTTCCCGAGTCCGACTCGCGTTCGATCGTTTTCGTCTCATCGATCGATGTATCATTACATCGATAGACAGACTGGTACGGTCGTCGCGCTACCAATCTTTTTAACAGTTTTCAATGATTACAATCGGTTTTCGCTCGGTGTATCCCGCGCATCGACCACCCGTGTCCACCCACCGCGGGCGCAATTGGCGCTTTGTTTACAATTCCACGTCGCCATTTTGACTTTGAAGCCCCGTAGCGGTCAATTGTTTTTTTTTCCACAGGGGCAAATTTGGCAGACGAGAAAACGAGAAGCGAATTTCGTAGCGTCGCGTCTTCTCATTCGAGGCTCGAGATGCAAGAGTAAACGGGAAACGAGGACGATGTCAGGTTACGCGAATCAACGTTTCATCGTAAGCTGTATCTTTATTACCGTTGCACACATCAAATACAAATACAGCCGTAACAACACCTCGGATTTACTCATAAATACATTCAGACGAGTATAAAATATATAATTCTCTTGGCGCATCGATATCAATATAGTATTGTCTCGTACGGCACGAATGTCCGATTCGTACGAGAAACGGTTATTCGGCAAATATATACATACGTACGATGGCGGGTTCGTGACAAAAAAAAAATAAATATCGCTTGGTCGAATTAATTGAAAAACGAAGACGTTCGTTTCGCGTCGATCGCCGTTAATGAGATCCGGAGGACTTGATTCTTAAATTCATCCTAGTCGGCCCTGACTCTTCTGATCATGGGAACGTCGTAAACGAGATAAAAGAACGCATCGGCTATGCGGCCGAGGGCCCGTAGCCACGCGTTCCACTTGTACTCGAGTTCCTTGAGTATAGGCAACGGGTCCTTTCTCCGCTCGGGTAACGCCGATCTATCGCCCATAGAAATTCCATTAGAAACCCAGTTAACATTTTTTATCGCGAAATCGAAGGGACACGCGAATTACCCGCCGGTCGTGATCTTCTGACGCGCACCGTTGGCGTACGTGTACATGTAGCAAGAGGGACGAGAGCCGGTGGTCCTTATCGTGTGAAATTTGGCTGTGTTTACGTCAACGCGATCGCCCTTGCTCAGCTCGGTCTCGGACGTCCAGCCTTCCTCGCGGTACGCGACGCTACCCTCCAACACGCTCAACGAGACATTGAAAAAGTCCTCGCTTATATAATTTTCCAGTCGCATACCGGGATAATCCGCGACGAACAAAACGTCCGTGTAATCGGACCAACCGTAAACGTGCCTCTGTATTTCGTCCAGCTTGTATCTGTAAGAGCTAAACTCGGAGAGGAGAGGGACCAGATAGGAGACGGGCTTGAACGGATGCCAATCGACGGACAGCATATCCACGTTAGGATCGAATATTCTCTGCTGGAAGCGACCGTTGAGGGAACACCACACGTCGACGTACACGCTGAGGTTCGACGAGAGGCGAGCCCACTTGTCGCGATCCGCGGATTTTCCAGGCAAAGCGAGGACGCTCTCCCTTCGACGCCACAGATTGTCCTGCGATTCGAACGGAGCTTCGTACTCGTCGGGCTCGCGGGGGAGGGAACAAAAAAGGGCGGATAAACGGAGAAAGAGGAACAAACCCGGAGGCATCGGGCGTGCTGTCGAACCATATCCCCGTGTTTGGCCCATCTGTCGTTTTGAACCCACGCTTGCGGATTGACGAAGAGATCCTCGTTGTTGGCGTTGTCGCGTACCTTTATCACGATGAGTACAATGTCCCAGGTGTGAACCATCATGTCCCACGAGTAGCCGTACAGACCCGGCACCCAGTTGTTGTAACCCTGAAAGGGAAAGAGCGAGTCCGGGCGGCTTCTCGAATTCTCCGGCGAAACGCGACGAAAGCCTCACCTCGGTGATAAAGTGGGAATAGGGCAAGAAAAATTGCAGAGCGACGTGGACGAGAATGAGCGCGACTATAAACTTTTGCCTCCTCGTGACGGGGCGTCGCGGCTTTCTTCTCGCCTCTGGTTTCTTCGCTCCTCTGGCCTCTCCGTCCTTCTCCTCTCTCGCATCGTCCGATCTTTTGTCATTTTTTTCAGGCTCTCCGGAATTTCGGCTGGTCGGATCGGGCCACGCGACGGTCCTCTCGGCAGTCCTCTCGGCGGTCCTCTCGGCGGTACCCTCGTCGGTCCCGTGGTCCGTGAGATCGACGTAATTTCCGGCGAACCAAGCGGTCGCCCTTCGCGGCCAGTCGGGGTTGCAGAAGAGCGGCATCGTTGCCAGGCACACGTAGGGAAACATGCCTGTCGCAACGTCCGGCCAACGATAAAGACGCTCGAGCGTAAAATATCGGACGACGGGATTCTTTCCCGTACGACTCACCTATGCTGAAGAGCCGCGAATTCATCGAGTGAAACGCTGTACAAAAGACCATTGCCGGAATCCGGGTTCTGGGGAAGAGCATGAAGAAGCCGACCGTCAAGTCGAAGAGGAACCCGAACCAGTGAACGACGAGAAAGTCGGTTTGTTCGGTCGTGAGAAAGCTCCTGGGACAAACGAAGAAGCGGCTGAAATATCGGAAGGATCGTTCCCCTCGCGCGTATCCGCGAACGCGTCGAACGGCTCACTTGAACGGATCGAAGACCCAGTGATCGGAGAGATTCGTCATCGCGTAACCCTCGAGCCATTCCCTGCTCGATTTTTTGAGGCCCGCGATGAAGTAGAGCGCGAAGAACTGAAATCTCAGGACGAAGTAATTCCAGAGTGGAACTTTGGCGTCCCTTCGATCGGAAAACCCGGGATTCAGGGCCCTGTAAAAGAACGGACGACAGTCGCCGCGAGCGATCTCGCGTTATTCGTCCCGGGAAGCTTCGATCAAGGGAGATTCGGACTCACAGGTAACGATCGGCCCCGGTGCCCCAGAACAGTATCGCCACGATCCCGTACAAATACGTGTGATTGTTCCAGAAGCTCTTGTCGAGGATAAATATGTACCAGTAGGGTATAGCGAAGCAGGCGCACGCGAGTTTGAAGCAACATCCGAGCATTATGCCGAACGCTCCGAGCCACATCGTCGCGTAAATGAGAATCATTATCGGAAAGGGTGGACGTTCCATCCCGTGGATCAGTGGAAAGTGGCAGCCGTTCGGATCGCCCCATTTCAAATCGATATCGGCGAGACCGCGCTCCTCGACGACGTCGATCACCATGCAAAGACCTGGTCGATCATTCGGGCGTTATTCTTCGGAGCGACAAGCCCGTTGCTTCGGTAGACGATAGTAGCTTACCGAAGAGGGCTCGCGCTACACCCAAACTCGCAGGATCGGTCGGACGATACATAAGCCTCACGAAGCCCTCGTAACTCTTCAAATCGCTCAATCGAAAGCCCTGAGATTTCTCAAAAGCCTCGCGTAACTTTGACCACCGCGATGACAGCTTCCTCGAGCAAAGAGTCCGTACTCTTCGATGAGGGTTCGCGTCGTCGTCGTCGTCGTCGGCTTCGCCGTCGTCGTCCTCGTCATCGTCATCGTCGTCGTCGTCGTCGTCGTCGTCGTCGTCGTCGTCCTCGGCTCTCGTCTCCCCGGTCGCTGCATCGGCGAAATCCGTGCGACTCGATTTCTCCTCAAAATCCCTCGTCTCTTGCCGCATACCGACGACAGGACCGAGCGAGCTCCCTTTTCTTTCTCGAGTACTGCAATTTTTTAAACAGAACCGTCCTCACTCACGATTCGTTAATTTACCCGTAGAACGCGATAGATCGGAGATAGGTATCGTTGAACTCGAGCTACAAGATCGTCCCAGTTGGATCGAATTATCGCCGGATGGATCGTGCGAAGCTATTTCTCCCGTTTGCACGCACGCAGGCAGGCAGGCAGGCACGCACGCGCGCTGCAACGAGGCGAAGCTTTTATTAAGTGATTCAACCCGTCAATTTGACGACGAACCACCGAGCGGGGACTTTGCGGCACGTGTGTCGAGTCGCCGTTCGTACGTAGATACGGACGAGTGCAGGGAAGCACCGAGCGGCGGCGGGGACGCGCTCTACTCGCGAAATCCCGTCGCCTCGCCTCGAATCGCCTCGATGTCAAATTCGCACCAAATATTTCAATGTTTTTTTTTTTCTTTTTTTTTTTCCTCCGATATTTAGCTCTACTTTATCCGATAAATATTCCACTCGCGTACAATTTTGTGATTGCAGGCTCGTTGAACCACGGAGCGAAAAAATGCCGCGTTTCAACCAGGAGGATCAAAGAAGCGGCCACTGAACCGGACCATGCACGCTCGCCCCGTAATCGCGAGTTCAACGACGATCGGTCCGGCCGTGTCGCGGCGTAAATCCTACGGTGGGTATATCGCGCGCAAACGTATCGCGAGTTTTCCTTCGGACGATATTTTCTTTGTTATTAATACGAGATTGACGAATTTTACGAGACGCACGAGAATTGAAAAAAAACGTGACTCGAGGACGAATACGTCGTTCGCACGTAATTGGGTATAAAAAAATGGCTGGATCGCCGAGGCGCGTCGAAAATAAAACAAGGCGATTCGTTTACCCGGTGTTTGGTCGTGCAGGTGCGAGTGCGCTGGACCGGAAGATTCGACGCGTTTCCGATGTTCGACCGAGGCGGAGCGCGAATCGTCGCGGATCGATCGAGCGGTGTACTCGTAGGATGCCCCGAGAGCTCGTTGGTTTGAAAATTTATGAGAGCGAAGATCGGGGACCGGTGCGAGGCGCGAGACGACGTCGTCGCGAACCAGTCGAAGACTGCGACTCGCGAGACCGCGGCTCGGATAGAAGGACGGAGACGGAGAAGGAGATCGAGAGAGATCGAGAAAACGGGGGCGGCGCACTGAGAGCGCGTACTCGTTGTCCCGGCAACGCGCGCGCCCCCCGTGACTATTGACCCGCGCCCGCGCAATTATTCCTTATCGTCGCGGATCCTCCGCGGCTCGCGAGATTTATCTTCGGGGCTCTCTCGGCAGGGGGCTGGGGGGCGTCGCGCGCCTCGCACCGCACACTTTTCCCGCCAACTTCGAGACGCCCGCGACGCGCCTATCTTCACCCTCCGCCCCAACAACAGCGACAACAACGCCGAGGTAATTATTACTATATTTGTACTTACCGCCGATGACTCTTCGCGGCGAATCATCGAAGAGTGTATCGTACGATAATTCGGAGGAGACCGTGCGATTCTTCGCGCCTTACGCGCCAACCAAGAAAGTACCTTTTCTTTTTCGGCCTTGAGTGATCGGTGGCCGGGTCGATCCGCGTCGCGCGTCTCCGTTTACGGAAACCCGATGAAGAGTGATCCTCCGAGTTGCGCGTTCAAAAATGAATCGGAAACCGCGGGCGCGGCGACGAAGCCGGCAAACTTTGCGGGACGAGCGACTCGGGGTTTCTCCTCTCTCGAGCCACTGCGAAACAGCGTTCGCTCGTTTCGGCCTCGCGCGACCTCGTTTCGACGAGGCGTTCAACGGGCCGAGTCGCGCGATATCGAGCGATCGAAAAGTACCCGAGAAGGGGCCGCTCGCGTCTCACGGCAAAAATTTGACGTCCTCGATTCAACGTTCGCGCGGATTCGCGGAAACTCCTCGGCCAGGAAGTCGTCAGAGATCCTCGAGGGATTCGGGGATAACAAGCGCGGACGCGTCTCCCTTGACTCTTTTCCCCGCTCCGGGCAACGCCATTGATCGTTCCGATTGTTCGGTCGAGCGTACGATTCCCGAGTCGATGCAATCGTACCCCCGTTGGTCGTTGATCCAACGACCGCTCGAGGAGACGATTCGTCCTTTTATTCGTTTTAAAAAGAATCGCGCATTCGCGGAACCCTCGGTTACGCGATTGGTATTGACCGTAACACTGTCTATTGACTTTCCAGCCTGCCGTTACTTTTTTGTGAGGATCGCGCAGCTGGATCGGTCTACCGGGCTCCCGATCAGCGATCTCGCGTTCGCTCTCGGCCGCGCGATAAATCCCCAACGGGCATTTTCGCAAAAACAACGACTACCGTTTCAAGACCGAGTCCGCGACGCCCCCCCTCCCACGAGTCTCCGTCTTGCCAATTTTCTTCTTCACTCGAATCTTTGCACACATTTTTTTTCGAGAGCTAATATTGGGCAAAGCCCTGTAGGAAAATCAGAGAAACCGAATCATCAAGATTCACCACTTCATTATTGACACGAGTGCGCGTCGTTCGTACGGAGTCTTGTATTCGGCATAGAAAATTCGTCAATGATATTCACCCCTTTGCCGTGTTCTATTTGCCTGGAGAGAGAGAGAGAGAGAGAGAGAGCGTACTCGACGGAGAGCACACTCGTATTTGCACGAGCATACAGAGACGAATTCGAGTATCGCGTTTGTGCACCTGGAGAAGGGAGACAGTGCTGTATTATTATGGTGTATGCGCGCTCGCACAGCCGCGTTTAATAGGCGAGCCGCGTCTCCGTGCTCTCTGTTTGCTCGCAGCTATTTATCACGGTTTATTATTTTTCATTGTCGAGAGAGGCGTACCTACGCTAGTCGGGTCTCTACCGCGATATACGGGGTGTCCCGCGATCGAACGTTCTTCCTTGAATGGAGAGTCGGGACTGAAATTCCGAGTTGATCGACACAAGCGTGTACGTTTCCCGGATCAATTTTTCAAGTGGTCCTTCCGGGAAATCTGTACGAGCTATCGATACGCATCCAATTTGAGTCACAGCCGTTGTTTGAGTCTCGCGAAAACCTTTTCCAAACACACTCGTTGGATTTCCGTAGCGTACAAAAAGCTCACCCTACGACCTTTCGAAATTTCGTGATTTTTGAGATTCCGGAAGATCGACATTGTTTTGTTTTTTTTCGATTTAAAACTCTTAAAAGGACCAGTGTAATCGAAAATTTTGCGCTGATTACGAATATCGTCGAATTTTCCACGAAAGCGCTACAGGAGGCAATGAAAAACGCGTTTTTCGACGTTTTTAACGATTTTTCACTGGAAATTTTGGGTTTCGGGAGAAACGAATGGTTGATTCGTGTTCAGGGGGTCAAATTACATCGTAATGGGGCATTTAAGAAAATATTAAAAATCGAAAATTTTTTTCGATTTTTCGGCAAAATAAGTTTTTTCACTGAATCATCGATAACTTTTTTTCCTTTAGGATTTGGCACTCCACTTTGTGCTCAATCTCTTCGGTATGATTTTCTCTTTAAAATGCTTTTTTAATCATTGAAATCAGATGATTTTTCGATTTTTGGCAGAATTTTAAAGTCGGACCATCGATTTTTGCCAATTTTTCCATACATACCCCTTTGCGTTTTTTTTAGCCATTTTTCAAGTGGACTTTACGGGAAAACTAAAAGAGATATCGATAC